>DWNR01005456.1:0-10159 GCA_018250455.1 Polygonus leo
TATCTGTTTGTCTGTTTATTTGACCGCGCATCACGTAAAAACGGCTTAACGGATTTTGATGCCAACTTGACTTATCTATCGAGATGATCCCCGGCCGTGTTTTAGGCCATAAAAATTCAACCCCTAAAAGGGGCCATTTGGCACTCAATACTCTCTGCCTACTCCGTTAGGGATTTGGCGTGAATATGTGTGTGTGTGTGTGTATACCAGAATGTTTTCTGATATACAAGTTTAAGCCACTCTGGTTTAGATTACTACTTTTAAAGTACATGGATGAAAATTCTCTAAAATGCAGTAGGTCCAATAGCCCTGGCAGCCTGAGTTGTAAATGCATCTTACACAATAGAGGGCAGATTCAACTATTTAATTCAGGGGTCCATACTTTGAGAACCTCTGATTTAAGTAGGTAACTTTTAAGTTTTAGATATTTATGCACATAGTTACGGGATTTATTTATTAAATAGTAGCTTGATATAAAATATAATGGAGTTTCTCGTTATCTTTACTATTAAATATTGCTGGGAGTATTATAGTGAGTAGATATTAAAGATTGTAACGGTGTTCCTAAAATATACAGGAATAACTAAAAACAATGCATTGATTTTTATATAAAATTTAATGGTAATGAATGACTATAAAAACAGTTCAAAATTATGTCAAAAAATTACTTACTCGTCGCCAAAACACTTGCCGAGTTTTTCTGACGAACTCAAAGGCCTTAGTGTGTTAGTTAAACTAGCTAATGGAAGTGCGTGTGCGCTACGCACACAATAAACGTCGATTAGCTGAACCAAATAGTTTTATAGATATGCTTAGTGTTCGTAGGTGCCCCTTGTACGAAGGCACCCCACTTTCCCCTATCCAGCTACCAGATCTCAGAGCACAGCTTTACCAGGGATAACAAAAAATATGTGCTATAATAAAAAATCACGTACATTTATGTACGCATGTAAGAAGTTGTACTTTGGTGTTGTATAAAATAAAGTCCCGCGTGCCATTACTACTTCGTTAGAAAAACGATGAAATAAAGACATTAATTACATAAGTAAGCAAGAGAAGTACACATGCATAATTAAATTGAAGTACACATGTAACACATAATGTTTAAACACAAATAAATTATAATTATTCATCAGGCGACATTTATATATTTATATAGATAGCCAACATTATGATGTAGATTTAAGATGTCAATATGCACGCGTATTGTAAAAACTCACTCTAATACTTTCTCCCAAATGCAAAAGAAGTATAACTTCAAAAATATAAAATTAAAAAATATGAACCAGTAGAGAAGAATGCAATAATAATAAAACAATGATATTAAAAATGTTGACATAATTGTGTTTATTTTTCCTTAAAAGAAATATTTGCATGATAAATAACATTTATGTATGAATTATCTATAAACTTACAACTGGAGATAATCTAAAAAATTAATTCAAATTTACATTATAGGTAGGTACCTACTTACTTTATCAATCGGAACTGGCATTATGACCTTTTTGCTATACAAGGCTCATATGCAATCATTCCATGTTACCTACTATATTATTCCGAATATGTCCTATTGTACAATATTTCTAGACTTTTTGTCATAGATTTAAATCGATACACATTATGCTCATTCAATACCTACAATTCAAAGAATGATATATGATATAGTATGGCTCGATTAACTTTCTCGGCTTATACAAGTGTAAAAGCTTAGTGTATATTTATTTTTATTCCGAGAAATTGTACAGAAATCATCGTTACTACTTACGACTCGAGGACGTAATGTTTCAATCGATTTAAATATATGATTTTCATTTATATAATATTACCTAGGTACTTTTAAATTTTACGTAAATCACATTTTATCTACAAGCACCAACATCAAGCGGACAGTTGAAATATTTTATGACGTCATGGTTGGTTTGTGAAATGCTAATTAATGAAAAATCATCTGATCATATGCCAAGTGCGATTAATTCAGCTATCTACTTAGTTGGACTATATATTACCACTCCGAATATAGGCCTTACACGTATGTGCGCATGTGTGCGCCGTACCAGTTTTTTTTATATACAAAGTTGTCTTTAAAATTTCAAATGCGTATCCCATTGCACCGTTATTAGCCTGAATATGTTCGGAGTGGTGAACAGCAACCATCGAGGAGTGCTAGTACATCTTTGGAGCCAATTCAGCTAGATGGGACTATTGATTGACGGCAAAGAAATAACAGGAATTTTATTCGTCTTACTGCCGAAAAAGTTGAGAATAATAACATTTGTCCCGACTTCTGGTACACATTAAAGAACTTCGTTCTTAGTACATTAGTTAGCTTTCCAGAAACCAGACTTCAGTATTATGTGCAATTTATATTTTCTTTTCCTACATCACGTTCCTTGTCGATACATTGACCACATTCATCACAATTACAATAATTTAATACAATTATTACATTTTCTCCATTCTAAATTTTATATGAAATCATATACGTAGAACACATACATATTTTATTAGGTCGTTTTTTTAAGAAATGAGAAATACAATATACAGTACTGAAATTGACTCAAATAGAATATATAATCCACTTAATTATGGCAATGTAGTAAAAAAAATATTCAAATAGGTACATAAAATACATAGGAACCATCAGCGTCGTAGCTAAGGTCTTATGCGACCGAGGGGCTTTACAATTTTCTAAACAAGTCTGAAGCTTACTTCAAAATTTGGTACCATGACGTCGTTAAATATTTTGATAACACCCTATATTTTAGAGGTACTCAATTCCTACAGTATTTTGGGACAATATGTACCTTCATCTAGAATATGAATAAAATAAGTAATAACAAACAATATTTTTAAGATTTCTTTGATGTCAATACTACAAGGAATTTAGGTAACTGTGCATTTAGACAACAAACATGTGTGCCATTTTCAGTCAGTCGGACAATAACTGGCAAGCGAGACAAGTTTAACGAAAGTAAATAAAAGCAATGTAATGTACAATAATATTTTAAGAAAAACCTACTACTACTATATTTCGTATGAATATTTTGGTGCTAATATAAAAAACACATTACGTAACATAAAAAAGCTCGTGTTAAAATATTTTGCATACCTAGCTACGACGCTAATAACAATTGACACATTTTTGAGAATTAATCTAAAAATATTTATTCTACTAAGTTATAAATGTAGCAAAATAAACGGTAAGTTTTCACCTTATGTTAACTGGATTTACTACTCGTTTGTTTAAATTTATCGCTAAATCTCCCCCACAGGAACTCCGTCTCAATTGTCGTCTGACCCGCATTAGCAACGGGCCAAATTTAATGTGGAGCACAACATATTGTGTGGGGAGAGAGACAAACATATACTTGGAGCAAAGGAGTAGTACAGGCTACTGGCTGCTGGCTAGAATGGCCTAACTGCATTTTAGAAAATATTGATATATTTACATTTTCGTTATTTAAAAATGGTAATTTATAAAACAGAACTGACTAAAATTGCATATCAGAAAATTCGTTGTATTTCTAAACCGTGTAAACAATTTTAGACCGTTTTGGTATATATTTTGGCATATATATTAGGATTTTTAAGTAACACAAATCTAAATAGGTCAAATTCGCTGAGATGCAGTTAGGCCTCTGGTTGGAGCAGCCTCAATTTTTTTATATACTTTTTAAACCAAACTGTTTGAACATGAAGTTTAAGAAAGTGATAGAACTCTTTTGAAGTAATTACAGCAGTATATGCACTGCTAATTTCTGACTTGAAGAGTGTGGTCCAGGAGAGCGTAATATATGACTAATCACATTTTTAATTTAGAATATTTTTGGTATTAATTTTTATCATGCCAACAATATTCTGATAATTGTGTCAGGAAATAAAAGCTTGTGGGAAAGTCACTTTGATTTAACGTATAATCAGCAGCAGACAAATAACAAATAAGATCATGTAATAATCTTAATATGTATGTAAAAGTCCTATATCACGATGGCCACGTTAATCTTTGAAATTACTCTAACTCGGACTCGACAGGTGGCGCAGTTATCAAGATTTTTAATAGCAGGACAACGTTAGTCGAGGTTCACTAGTATATTTTATACTTTTCCCTAGAGGTTGTACTATTACAGTACAACAAATCTTCTGACTGTATTTGCCATTACTACTAATATGAGACAAAGGTTTGTGACAGTTGAAAAAAAGTTTACCAATTTCGAATATATAAAAAATAATATTATTTTCTTACAACCATCTTAACACCTACATATTTGCTCTATAAAATTTAAATAAATTTAGTACATTTTAATTCAGTGAATCCTCAGATTTTACTTGTAACATTATAAAACAGCAAGCCTCAAATGGCCATCCAGTGCTTATTTTAACCAGTTTTTGATTAACAGTGGAATGAGATTCCCGATTAAAAATTATTGCAAAAGTTGTCACAGACATTCTTCAATATTTCAAGACTTGAAACATTTAATTTTACTTCTCTTATATAATTATATCCATGTGGTAATGGCCTAATGCTCAGAGTGTATTAAAACACTTTGAACCAGAACAAAAACAAATGGATAAAGAATAGAAAGTAGCAAACGGTATACATTAGTAATTCCAGATAGGATCAGAGCTCTACCTGAAGTTAATGACATGCATTGTTACTCCTGAGAACTAAACAGTGGGCCATGTTAAGTATGGCCACAGAAAAACTGAAATTGCTTTAAGGATTATTGTGGTCGTAATAATATCATCTTAGTTAAACTATGAGTCATACTACCACATGGCAGAATACATGGTTTATTTGTTTAGTTAATGATAGATACTGGAATATTCAAGATATATTTAGATACATTTAAATATAAAGATTTAAATGTGATCATTCAAAAAACAACTATCAGTAGGTCACAACTGATGACTCAATATCTAATTAACTCAATCAATTTAGTAGCTCAAAGCTTGTGTAGATGGCACCTGCATTGTTTTTGCCAAACTCTTTAATATAGTGTATGTACAGAACAATCTAATAGTATATCACACTGACTTTAAATTACCATACATGGCACAGTGATTATCCTCCTAGCGGCAAAAACTGGCAGCTACTCTTTAATAAAGTGAATTGTTGAAGTATATTCACTTCTCCAAAAAATTATTTTGTTTACAACATTTGTAGCAGTGGGTTCTAATTAAATGTTATACCATCTGTGTTATATTCAAATTCTTAAAACAGCTATTGGTTTTACCATTTACTTTCATCTAACATAAATTCATTTCCTAATAATAGCATTTGACAATAAGGTTTGTGACTTAAAAGTGATTACCGTACATACCAGGCATTGGCATATTTAGTGGCCCCATGGGATATGGGACACTCGGCATTCCTTGGGGTGGCCCGTAGCTTGGGTACGGTAAATACGGCTTGGTGAAACCATTACCATATGGACCCTGATTACCACTCCTCAGCAGTTCACCCATTTTTTCTGCTTTAAATTTTCGCATATGCATTTTCTTGCGAATCGGCTCAAAGTCTTCTAGAAACTTGTCGACATCAATTTTTCCAGAAAGGAAATCTTGAGCTATGTTCTCTGACTGCTCCTCTGTTTCAGCTGCAGCCGTCTGGAGCAGTGCGTGTGTTGTGTCTGGTGAGATTCCAGCGGATTTGGTCTCTGTAACACAATAAAACAATGCAATATAGTTTAATACTTATACATACATATTGTTTCCGGGCTGAGCCCTTAGTTGGCTTGCCTTAAATGCCTGTAAAGGCCAGTAGGGCCAACAGCAACTACACATTCGTAAAAAAAATACATATTGCAATGCAACTTTTAAAAATAATTCTAATAAGTTTGATAAATACATTTTTTATTTAAAAATTTACTCTATATAATACCATTGTCAATTTTAGTTATACTATTAAGTTACATGCAATTTTTATTCATACAAAGGTTAAATCAAATGCTTTATACAGTTGATTATGGATAAACTGCCTTACAAACAACACATGAATGAATGTTCAAAGCACAACTCACCATATGAAATAGACCTTATAATTTTATTATTGATATTAGCCACCTAGCTTCAGACATCACCTAACCTGGATCTAACCTAACCTTCTCACTGATGTAATACATCAATTACTACTTTGCATAAGGTTATTTCTTAAAGCAGCAAATGAGCCTACAGCCCACCAGATGGTAAGTGGTCTTTGCCACTTGGACATTTGTAATCCACAACACGTATGTTTAAGCCATAACAAGGATTGACGTGTTGCTACCCAGAAGACTAAAATTGAAGTATATGTATAATCTCATGTGTAAGTATAGCCAGCAACAGCAGCAATATAGGCCTATATATTAACATACAAATTGCTTTATTAAGGATTATGAGGATTGTGTTACCTCCGTGGTCAAAATACCACCTGACAAAACTAGTAAATTATTCCCTATTTTCATGATAACAAATGATGAAGTCTTACTATATTCCTCCAATAATTCTTGTATACGAGTGCACAATTGCTCTCCACTCTCAGATTTCTCCTGCACCTGAGCTTTCAGTTTTTCCAACTCTGGTTCCATGCTTAAATTCAATTCGGCTAAAGATCTGTTGCGTGCTATGATCATATCTTTCTCTGTTTCCCAGTCCTTCACCTGCAAAGTATTTTTTAATGTATTAGTAATAGACAATGTACATGCAGCATACCTAAGCCGATCTATCTAGCCGATAGAACTCATTTTTAATCTTATTCTATACTAGCTTTTGCTCGCGACTTTGTCTGCGTAAAAGTCGAAGACCCCTTGGGGGTAGAATTTCTTAAAGTTTCCCGGTACAATAGTTTCGACTGTGCGTTGATATGTCAGTCGATTAATCAGTTTTGCCTTTTATATATATAAATGTATAAAAGACAGAAGTGTCTGATCTATATGTACACAGCTGAAACTGCTTGATCTAGAGGTAAAATATAGGCGTAAACATTCTATCAGTGAGTACTAAGGAGCATTACTGGAAATTTTATTGTAAAAAGAGTCAAATGGTAGTTGAAAATTTGCATGAAAAGTTAAAAAATAGTACACAGGCTTACATTTGTAAATTAAAGCTAACTATGTAACTATTTTGAATATACCAACAGGAGAGGGTTAGAATACAGGGTTCTATTACTTCTTTGTACCTAAATTCACAAAGATAAAATCAGTTACACCATGGTTTTCTAAAGAAGCATCATATCTGTATTTGGTCCATTCTCATTTATTTTATAGTTAAAAAATGTACACTATCACTGATAGGCTAATAATGATATCAATTAGAACACTACTTTATCTCTCCTGGATGGAAAATAAAAAGAATGATAGCTCAAAATGTAACGTAACATAAACATGATGAATGTGGTGGTTTTCTTTGTATGAACATTGCAGACTACTGTAGGGTAAAGAAAAAGCATAATATATAATAATAATAAATGGTCTGCATGTTTGTCATATTGTTAGAATTGGATCAAATTTGAATATCATGCTCTATCTAGGCTTGTGTACTCAATTTTTTGGCAACAAAGTCTTATTGAGATGATCCTTTTTGATTTGAATCAGGTATATTCTAACTTAGGGAAGTTTTATTAAAAACAGTTGGGTAGTTTTTAGATATAGGTATCCTTGCATTTCTGGAGGGAACATGCATAATAAAGGTGGGTAAATTATATCATTATTGGCTTTAAGCTTAGTGAAGAAAAAAATCCCTTTAATTAATGAAGTTGATTCTATTTTTTCCTAAAATAATTATTTTCTTCCAGTAGGTGAGGTGGTAAGAAGAATAATAAGAATAGTGTAAAGGCCAGTTTGTATATGAAAATCAAGATAACCTATATAAAGGAAAATTATATGATAAAACAATATACTGTACCTGATTTACATCTTTTAAAATCGTATCAAACTTGGTGTCATCATTAAGCATTTCTTTAAGCTCGTCCGAATTCAAGTGGGCTAGTAGGCCCATGGCTGCTGGGTAATCTGGTTGAATCATCCTTACAATTTCACAAGTTTACGTTATAATCAAACAAAGATAGGTATTGTTTGGGGATTGAAAACAAATTACTATTCGCTAAATATCGATGTACACGCACATAATGTTTCACACTTTTTGAATTATTTTGCAATTATTATTTCTATTAGAATATTAGAATGAAAATAATTAATGGGGAAAACCCTACACAACTTCAAAACAGAGTTTGGAGATGGAGAAAAATTACGATGGAATGACAGAGAGGGAGGGTCTTAATGTCAACTTCACAAGAAATGTCAAAAAATTAATGTCCGTTGAAGTACAGGAAGGAGATAATGTTGGACGTACAATTTGACCCATCGCCTAATAATATAAACATGTATTATTACATTTCTTTATCTAAGGAGACTCACCAAAGATTAGAGTAAATATACGGGGAACTCCCTAATATACTGCTTGGTTGCATGACTGTATTTTCTCAAATATTTGAATTTTGAATATCAGTTCACTCATCTGTGAAATACAAACGAGGTATAGCTTAGTCTGTGTAATTTGTATCTTATTTAGGATGGCAGCATTGTTAAACGTCAATAAAAATTGTTGCAAAATGTCTATTTCAGGTTAAAAATTGTGGATGTTGTTTATTACAGTTAAATTGAATAGATTTATTTCAATAATGTATAAATAACGTCTTACCAGTAAATCATTATCGAATAATCGATCAGATGCAACACCCACTAGCCGTTCCGCGCAAAATATTCCTACTTTCTAGTCAGAAATGTTATTTGGTGACTCCTCACACAACTTTGAATTTATTTATAATTGTTATTTGAAATTCGTTGCTGAGATATTGTTGTATTTGAGGAACTTCGTTTTGTACATATGTTTGTGGGTGATTGGTTATTTATGCGTTTGCTGTGTGGTGTATCGTCGGTATGCTAGGAAGCTGCCGACGAGGACCAGAGGGGCGTTGGGTGCTAAGAGGGTGCTGCTGGTTATAGCGCACCCCGATGACGAGTGCATGTTCTTCGGCCCCACTATCTTCAGACTGTGCGAACAAGGCGCTGAAGTGTATATATTGTGCTTATCTAATGGTACTAATAATTTGTTTGTATACAATTTGTTTATATTTAAACATATTTTTTATAAGGGCAAAATTAGTAATTGATACATTACAACACAAGTTACAGTTAGGTATATGTTCTATTTATTCTTGAAAATTTCATTTGTTTTAACAGTTATTTACGTATGTATTTCTTATTTTTATATTGATTGATTAAAATGATTATTACTCATTACCTAGAAGTGTATTCCAAAAGTGCTTAGTAGCTGCCGCTCTGTAATAGGTCCATAATTGATTTTTGATTAGTTTGTGTAGCTGCTAAAACAGCTAAATACTAAAAATTTCATTTTATTAGTAAAACAAAGTTGTCACGAATTGGAACCATTAAAGTCTAATTTAACCAACATTTTATGTCCATTTCAGGTAATTTTGAAGGCAAGGGAAATGTCCGTCGTCAAGAGCTATGGGATGCATGCAGAGAGCTTGGTGTACCAGACAGGAACATCTGTTTGGTCATGGACACTAGACTGCAGGACAACCCCAAGGTGCACTGGCCGGCTCCCGTCATAGCAAAGTTGATACATCATACACTGGAAGCATATGATATAGATACCTTAGTCACGTTTGATAGGGGAGGTGTGTCTTCGCACCCTAATCATGCTGCTGTGTTCTATGCTGTAGCTTATATGTTTGTTGAGAAAATTATGCCAAAAAGTGAGTATAATTTATTGTAATGAAAAAGTATTTTGTAATAGACCTCACAGCCCCGACGTAGCCAGAGCCAAGGCACTCTTGTTCACTTATAAGGAGCTTTAAAATAAGTCATTATTTTATAGCATTTGAACATAAAATTGATGAGAAGTTTGGAATATAAGTCAATTTTATTTAATTATTATGAAATGTAATTAATTGAAGAACATAATTTGGGGGCTCATATATATAAGAAAATGTGGAACCTTATAAACTCACTATCCCAAAATAAAATCAAATCCAAATTAATTCCCCAAAAAATTCAAATACAAAATAAAATAATAACTGATCCTAAACAAATTTGTGAACACTTCAATACTTATTTTACAACTATAGGTGCACAATTAAGTAACGACATCCCTGCAA
>DWNR01005457.1:0-10157 GCA_018250455.1 Polygonus leo
TACGAATAATACAATACCAATACCCAAACATAAACGAGTACATTTGAACATAATACTTAATCGGATTAAAAATATACTTTATTTAACCGGGTATCTGTACGAGTAATTATAAATTATGCATACAGTACCCGGACAAATAGTTAAAAAATATTCATGCGGTTACCGTATGAATAGATTCAGCCTCGTTACATACCTACCTACCTACTTATATACTATAATGTTATGATACATTAGGAGTTATATTTCTGTGTTCTAGTTGTAAAATATATATCTAATTATTTCTTTTCAGGGGTTGACTGAGAGTTATTCAGGGGTGGTAACGCATCTGTGATTACCCTCAATTACGATTCAACCGTACTTGGGGCCGATTACAAGTATACATGCAACAACCGCTTACCGTTGTAGAAAAAAATAGTAAAATAAAACCCATTGGAAAAGAAAGAGAATATAACAAAAATGAATGGAAAAATAAATTTACGAGCCATCTGATATAGAATACCAATGTGTAATGTTTTAAAAAGAACTTAGTGCTAACGCATATGGCGATGGAACATTGACATCATAGATGTTACCATACAATTTCGTACAATGTTAACGCAAATTACTGCGTAATGCGTTTTGATGACAACACTACAGCTTCACTCCGTACCGACGACGGTGAAAGAAGTCCTTTACATTGCAGACAAATACCAACTTTGAATTTTGATAGCAACCAATACGCCCAATTAAGATGCCGGTGCGAGGCTCAACTGATCAAGTTTAGTTTAAAGTTGATGTTATAGTTAAAGTTTTGGGTTCTTGTCAATTTATAACTTGCGATAACTTCACTTCACTTTATACATACACTAGCTTTTGCCTGCGGTTTTGCATGCGATGGTATATATTATTTTGTAAAGTACGATAATATGACGTAGCAATAAAAATAATACTTTTATTTTACACTCATATACATATATGTATGCAAAGACATATTTAAATTTCGCTTCTTAAGGCTGTATCAAGATAAAAATACTCCACATTTTAAGAAAGACCATAATACAATTGTGAAAGCCGCATCCAATTTCATGAAGTAGTTTTGGCGTGATGCGCGTATAGACAGACATACAAACAAAAAATCTAAAAATGGTTGCTATTTATGCTTTACAAAGACTTCTTGCACCATTTTTTTAAATATTTTCAAAGTACAGACATCGTTCAGTTACAATTTTATTATACATATAGGTATACATACTCGTAATGTTGTTAGTCATTATTGAACGGTTTAAGTGGCGATGTTACGATGGTATGATCTTGCTTGAAGTTATCTACATTTATAAGCATTTAAATTTAATGGGATTACATACCTAAGTCTACAGCAGAGTCACTAGAGTTTGTTCAAACTTACATAGTTGACTTATTACTTTGTTTAATATGCTTAAACCTATAATATTGTAACATGCAAGTTATGGAATTACCAGTCTTTTGAAATGTTACTTTATGGTAATATTTTCTAATATTTACAATGTTCTTAAGAATATTATAATTGACGGATATTTGTATAGCATACATGGTACCATGAACCCTTAGTTGATAGTATTCATATTATTTATTCTGACGAAACGAAACATGTTACCAAGAAAGGTTTTAAAATTTTTGTGTTAGTCATTTTAGTCAAACTCACGCAAAAAGTTTAACTATTTTCAATATGCTTTCATTATTTTTTTATTTCGAACAAAGAGTATTGAGAAATTAAGATTAAACTGAGGAATTTCACAAGTGTTTATATATGTATATTATGCATTAAGTATTGCTTCTTATTTTCTTCATTTAAACTTATTAACTGCCATATATCTACCTGTATTTGATGCACGACCTTTAAAATCAGACCTTATTTCCATATCTGATAGCGTATGCACCCTATCGCAACCAAAATCGATACTCCCAAGTCCTACCTTACAACAATACTTTTAGGCAGTGGTTCTTAACCTTTTAGGATTGGGGGATCACATGATTGAATTTAAGTTTTACCACTTATTCTACCACTTTACACTTTGGATCACTAAAAGTTTGACGTTAAAATATAAAAAAAATAAGTCTATTATTCAGCTCTAAGTATGCTCTTCGGGAAAGTTTTGAAAATTACACTTTAGTGCAAGTTACTAGTTTATTACTAAAACGCATTATCATATTTTATCTAGTATGGCCACCTCGGCACAGGTGGTGGTAGAATCTACAAGATAAAAAACCTATTTTATTTTAGGCCACTATCCCACTGGCGACCTTGTAACAATATTATCAAATAATTTGAAAGTTTCCTTGCAAAGTTTCAAATATTTTTGTCAAAATATTTGAAACTTTGCAAGGTGTTCATGTAGTTCGTTCGGAAAGGTACCAATGCCCCTTCATAATACTCCGTGAAGCAATTTATTGTGTTTCAGTTTGAAGAGGCGTGGTTTCCGGGTATAATTCTACACAAGACGAACATTTTAGTCCTCAAGGGTAGCAACGCATATGTGGTTAATCTCAAGTACGATTCAATCGTACTTAGGTATGATTACTATTGTCCATGCGCGGCAGTGACCACTTACCATCAGGTTGTTGCTACCCAAATGTCACAGGAATGCTAAGACTATGGTGTAAAATCACCATATAGCGATCAGTATAATGTGTACAATGATTTCTAAGACCACTCCGGGTGTTGACACTGACCAAAAGTGTTCCGCAGACCACTTGTTTAGAACCACTGGTTTAAAGGAAATCTACTACCTCCGCTAAGAACATTTTACAGTAACTCCGAATGGCGAGAGAGTCTGTCACTTGAATAATATATCTGTGGAAAGCCACCGCGTGCTTTTATATTTGTTTCTGTGTGCTCCGAATACATCTCACGGGTTCCTTTCGTAAATATTCGATTAAAATTTGGGAACTCTCGTATTATATTATGTTTTTTTTGTCGTAGAAAGGTAGCAAACGAACATGCACCTGATGGTAATTAAGAAGTAATAATTACCTGATATAATAACTATCCCCGGATACGATTCAATCATATTGAGATTGACCACAGACGCGTTGCTATTTTAACTCCAAAATACCAGATAGTACTTTCCAGGTTAAACAAATTAATTGATAACAGACAATAAACTGTAACTAAAAAGTTTTACGTACTAAGTTGTACCTAACAGTTTTGTCCAAAATCATACATTGTTTTTGTTCTATGTATCTATAATATGGCTGTTTGTTGTTAAAGAAACAATTTTTTCTTGTCAGTTGTATAGGTAAATTTATTCAAAAATATCCAAATGACCAACGTATTTTCAATTATATGATAAATAAATCTACACCTACTTACATCAAGTACTTCTGTCATGAATGCATTTTAATGTGAAAGATAAATGAATTTGCATAATTTATGTATCAACTGCCTTTGAGTCAGATTAATACTAACTAAGCATGTTCTTGAATAAACCTAGTAAATCGAAAACCTACCTTTAACGTTGATCCTCACATTGAAACACAAATCTGATATGCGAAAATCATATTAAAACTGTATTCTATTTCTTCTCGTTTCCAAAACAGATTTGCTCGCACCCGTAATGAAATTGTAACTAAATTGATACTATATTAACAATATTGTTTGTCAGGTGGTAGAACTCATGTAGTTCGACCGGGGAGCAATTTATTGTGTTTCGGTATGGAGAGCCGGCTATACTAAATGCGAGGCGAACATCTTAGTCCTCAGGGGTAGCAACGCATCTGTGATCAAACTTAGGTATAACTCAATCATACTTGAAGATGATTACTGTTATCCATGGACGGCAGTGGCCACTTACCATCAGTTACACAATAAAAAAAATTAAAAATCAGACCAACCTGGTTCTTTCATTCTAATATGACTGTCTATTCGATTCAAAAATTTAGGCACATATAGGTACAAAATGTATAAATTTCCAACTTTATAAAAAGTAACTATATCTACATCTATACTCACCAGATAACATTGTTATGTGCAATATATATTGTAAATTAGTATCATGTATGTATTTACTGCAATTTAAATTTATTAATGACTACCTCTAATAAGCACGATTTTGATACTTATAACAGTCATATACGCGAGAATCATAATAAAAATCTGTTTTTCGTTTGCGCTTCCACAACAAAATTGCTCGAACATACCCGTAATGAAGTTGTAACTGAATTGATACAATGTGCAGTACCAGCTGTATCAGCGATGAAACTCCTCATTTGCTAACAATACTCACATCACAATGACACACGCGACTTTGAACACAAAAGCTGATGCGTACTTTACGAGCATGTACTGATAATGCCATAAAAAGGTACCTAGCGTATTAAAAGTGGATAAGCGAAAAAATATCAATAAAATTATCTTTAAAACATCATGATATATCGGCATATTCGATTATGTCCTTTAATTTTGAAGTAAATTTATTTATTCAGAAACGATAGACACATATCAAAATATTTTATGAATTTTCAACTTTATGAAAAGTATATCTATACTATATATATACCAAATTAGATAGAAAGATAGGTAAAATTGCATTATTTGTCTATTCACTGCCTTTGAGTTAGATTTAAAATGGCCTGAACATGTTCTTGAATAAAACTATTTGACAGGTAGAACTCATGTAGTTTCACCGGGGAGGTATCACCGCCACCCTCATAATCCTCCGTGAAACAATTTATTGTGTTTCGGTATGGAGAGGCGTGGTTGCTGGCTATACTAAATGCGAGACGAACATCTTAGTCCTCAGGGGTAGCAAAGCATCTGAGATCAAACTTAGGTATGACTCAATCCTACTTGAAGATAATTACTGATGTCCATGGGCGGCAGTGGCCACTTACCATCAGGTGGACTGCAGGCCCGTTTGCCACCCTTACACAATAAAAAAAAATAGTAAAACGAAAGTACAGCATAATTTTGATACTGAGAAGACAAATCTCATACACGAAATTCATACTACAAGTCTATTACATTGCTTTACGTTTACGTTTGTACAACAGATTTGCTCATACATACCCGTAATGAAGTTGTAATTGAATTGATATCGTTCCAATAGTCGTTACTACTAGCTGTATCAGCGATGACACTCTTCATTTGCTAACAATACTCACATAACAATGAAACATGCGACTTTGTACACAAAAGTTGGTGCGTATTTTACGAGCATGTCCTGATAATGTCATAAAAAGAACTACACCTTTATGTACCTAATATACCTATCATAATTACATTTCAATAATGTATTTACTGACTGACTCGAACTATTACATTTTTGATACTTAGAACATAAGTCCAATACGCGAGTTTTATACCAAAAATCTATTAGATTGTTCTTTGTTTGCATTTCAAACCACATTCAATGCACATACGTACCCGTAATGAAGTTGTAACTGAATTGATACATTATAGAGTACCGTTCCAATAGCCATCGTTATTATCAGCTTTATCAGCGATGAAACTCCTCATTTGCTAACGATACTCACATAACAATGACACACGCGACTTTGAACACAAAAGCTGATGCGTATTTTACGAGCATGTACTGATAATGTCATAAAAGGGTACTTTCCCTAATACACGTAAATAAACGAAAAAACAGCGGTTTCAATTTTATTTTAAAAATATAAATGTTTCTTTTAGAATTAAATTAAAAATGTTTTTTTTTTGCCCAGTGGGTTTAGCTGGAAGAAATGTGCAGCAAATAGTTAAAAGCTATTAAATTACTTTATTTGTTTGTCCAAATCGAGATTACTATGTACTTACTGTTTACGACTTGAATATTTAAGTTTATTTTTCAATCAGTTTAACCTCATTTATAACCTAAATAGTATAATCTATTATTATTTGACACAATAATGAAGTAATTTGAAAATAAAATATTTTTTCTCATTAATAATATTATAGTTTGAATGATTTTCTGGTACTATTTGCTAATTATACTAGTATTTACGTGATATATTAGTGTTAAATTATTTTAGTCGTAAAATAATACGTTGCCCTACTAATTAATTTATAATTATGATATTTAAAATATACGTTGCATTTTTTTCCTGAGGAATAAAATTAATAATAGTAATGTTTGTCGAATGGTATAAATCCAGTTTTCTTAGTCAGAGATTTGTGGAGGAATCCATCATAGTATAACCCGGCGAGAGGCTTAAACCCAGACGCTGGCGATACGACTTTGCTTAATGAGGAAAATCTGTGCCATCGATCATCGTGAGGCGGTAAAGGTAATTCCTTTCTCTCTCCTCTGTATGAATTTGTCGTTATTGAGAATTGATCAACCTTTGCATTGTACCAGGCTGCGTACGGATTATAGAACCTTGTGTTCGGACGAAGATAAGGATATCTTTCTGTTGTTAGCTGATATACACCTACTCGTACGGACGCAGATTCTTGTAATTGGTTTTCGATATTTTCTACGTTATTTATTTCATTTTCTGTCTCGTTTGCTTCAGAACTAAAATTATGCCATTTATCTTCCAAACTTGGAAGCCCCAAGACGATTTCGCTAGATGGTGTAGTGAGTTGCAAAGAATTAATCATTTCATTATTATACATTGCAGTTGGATAAACACCATTTGTTGTAGTTGTCGTGTTGTATTTTAATGTTGTTAGTTCTTCGGCTTCAGTCGTTTCAAAGTTTTCCGTCGTCGAAACAAGTTTACCCTTGTCGGTATTTACTTCGGTCGAACTATTTATTTCTTCATTTATTTGTCTTAATGTGTCATTTAGGCCAGAAACATTTTTATCACCTACAATATTATTCTCCGGGGAACTTTTGAAATTAGTCTCTACGTCGTCCAGTAAAGTGTTTAAAATGAGTTTTGAAGGCATAATTGTTTGAAAAGTGCTACCTATTTCTTGAAAACTCTCGTCTGTAGCGCCTTTTTGAATATTTACACTTTGCTGTTGATTTACTGACGGCACAATTATAACAGGTGACAGAACAAATGGGGGCAATTGTAGAGCGAAGTTTTGACCAATTTTATAGCCGTGAAGATAACCAAGTAGTGGAAATATATGGCGCTTTCTTCGCTCCTTCATATTTATGAAGTCACCTTTAACATTTAACACTGTAACAAAAACTGTTCTATCATCACTTATACTAAGAGAAACTATATGTATAAATAGTAATCTTTAACTTAATAAACGTAAACTCACATAAAGATGAACTCCAAATTATTATTAGAAATAACAATAAACGACTATTCAGAAGCATTTTGCGTATCCGAATAGTAGAAAAATGTTACACAAAATCATTATCAGACAGGAGTGAATAATGCCATACAGAACAATTTACTACCAGTTTCACATTGACTCATAATAATCTTCATTCATATAATTTTTTTTTTCACTTACACTGGCACATGAGATTTATTGTGTCGTGCATGCATAAACAGCAGTTTACTATTATAGTAACGCACCATACTATCATTTTTCATCTTCAGTATCAATTTATGAAAAAAAAACGTTTTATTTATGTAAATGTAAAATAGAGCCTGAATAAGCTTTAAATAAAGAATATTTTTTATTTTTTAATGTTTATTCGATTACTATTTGACATTTTACATAGTTTTATTGTGTAAGCTCATAAAATTTTAATTCCATAAAATTATGTGTGTTATGGCAAAAATACCTTCACAATATTTTTGATCTTGACATTAAAATGTTGTGAATTTAATGGAAATTGAAGGTGAAATGAATAGTAATTTTCCTTTCCCTGGTTCATAACTTGCTTAAAGCCATCCGTTAACGCTACATGGAAGTGAAAACGAAATTGTACGTAGGTGTAATAGAGATGCGGGTTGTACTACAACGATCATGTTATCTGTATTTTGCAATTTATTTTCCTTGGATTGTGTAAAACTTTTATAGTAAATATCACATCATATATGTACAGTGCTCTCATACTGAGAATTATAGTAGCAAATGGGATACTTATGTAAAAGGTAATAGAGAAGCCTCTCAAGATTAGGAATTTATTAAAATAATACATTTATATATAAAAATCTTGTGTTACAATGTAGATACGTCCGAGATTTAATGAACACATTGGTATAATAATTTTTTGTACATATGTGTAACTGTAATGAGAGATAGCCGATAGGATAGTTTAAATCTCGATTCAGATTTTATTGTCATCTCATTTTTAATTGGAAATTAAACGTTACTAACAGAACAACGTCTGCCGGGTCCGCTAATACAATTATATAATATATTTCAAATAACTAGCTAAGAACCATTATTGTTCCTAAATCATTAATTTCACAACCAAATGTATCCTAAAATTACATTTTACAGTCCCGTCTGTATAACCAGTCATTAATTATGTCTCGGAGTTGCCTAAGTCACCTCTTTCAACTCAGGTGCCTCTCGAAACAATAGCGTCTCAGATAAACAACGAAGAACAGGATATTAGAATAGAACCGGGCTGATGACAAGTAAATGTAGGTATCCATTATTACGATCCAGAGATGAAAGAAGGGAAAAACGAACCTTTATTTCGTCGTATCCACGAAAAATATTACTTGAAAAAATAAAACTCCTAAGAGACAAGTGACAGTTTACAACAAAGTATTTTTCCTTGTATTCGGGTAAATGTAAGTATAAGTACATCGTATTGTCCGCTTCTACATTATGTTGGCAGAAATTTATCGACAATTTTACCGTAGGAATATTTTGACAATTTGTATAGACTATTGTAGGATGTTTATTAAAAGGTTTTATTTAGCGTGCCCTGTTTGTTTGGGCCAAATTTACTAATTGAAGTTTGATCCCCTTTCTGTTGACATATTGATAGATATTTGGTACATACATTAAGTTTTGATGACAACACAATTTAATAAATGTTGAATCATTTTAAATCCAAAATGGCAGCAGCTACAAAATGGCGGATTACATATTTTTTCACAACTACCTCAGTGTAGGTATTAATTGACAGGGCTATATTAGTACAGTTAACAAATTAGAAACTGAAAACTTGAAAATAAAATGAGTAAAAAATATGATGTTCAACGGTTTTATTGAAAAAACAAAAGATAATAATTATGTATATAATGAATAAAAAACAATTCCCGCCCCCCCCCCCCTTTTTTCATTTGCAGGCGCCAATTTGATAATTACGTAGCCTATGTCATTATCACAATTCTGACAAATCCAACGACACCAAATATGCCCAATAGTCGTTCAGCCGTTTGGGCTGTAGGGCGTGCCAAAGAATGCCAAATGGACATACATACATACGCTCGAAAAACATTAACCTCCTTATGACGCAGTCGCGTAAAAAAAGAGACATAAAAACCACGAATTTCCTTAATTTTGGACCGAGGATCCGTGTATGATTTAAATCTATAGCTAGAGGCATGTGTCGCGCGGTGTCAGCAACATGTCATACTGCGACACCGAAATGATTATGAATGTAATGTTGTCCTATTCATCACGATAATTGTTATATGGCGCTATATTACGTTTTTTGGGTTGTCTCATTAAGTCAATAATTGTTAAAAAGTCATAATGATTACTTTGAGCTGCTTATAAATCTTATTCAGTTATGTTAAGAGTTCATCGTTGATATGTTTGGAATTAAAATTTGTTTAATAAATTTGTTTAGTTCTTCACTTCCACTATTATAATTTATTATACTAAAACAAAATATTTTTTTCAAACATTTGAGGGCAGCTAAATGTGTCTTAAATATTTAAAAAAATATATATATATAAAGTTTATTGTTTTACCTAAGACAGTTATAGTTAAAAATACTGAATCACTTCTTCCTTGTTGAATACCTCTTTTGATTGTATAACGCGTGGATGAAACAGAAAGTAATACTAGAATTTCAATCAGATTAAAAGAGACGAAAGGTTCCCTTTATTTCTAGTCCCCGGGTCCGTTTATGATTCAAATCTATAGCTAGGCATGTGTCGCTCGGTGTCAGCAACATGTCATACTGCGACACCGAAATGATTATAAATGAAATGTTGTCCTATTCATTACGAAAATTGTTATATGGCGCTATATTACGTTTTTGAGTTTTCTCATCAAGTCAATAATAGTTTATTAGTCATAAAAATACTTAAGCTTATTATTTGTTTATAGATCTTTTTCAATTTTATTAAGATTTCATCCTTGACATGTTTGGAAATAA
>DWNR01005458.1:0-10156 GCA_018250455.1 Polygonus leo
TTGAGTTGTCATGTGTCAAACATGTGTCAAAATAAAATATTTATAATTTTAATCAAAGGCACTAAGGAGTATTGATTTAAAATAACTTTTTACCCCTTTTTTACCCCTTTAGGCAATGAGTTTCAATAAAATACGAAACATATCTTCCATCAATTCTGTTTAAGAATGTTTATGTGAAATTTGAAGTAGATTCGACCAAGGAATCACGTAGTCCCATACAAACTTTGCTCCGAAAATCCTTTCTTATCGGATGCCTACGTCATACAACGAACACACCCTCCAAGTTTCAGGTGTCTACGACCAGCGGTTTAGGCTGTGCGTTGAGCAGTCAGTAATTCAGGACAAAGCCTTTTATATGTATAGATAACTAAAAAACAAAAACAAATAATTTTATATTGACAACCTAGACGTATAAGGTTTTTTGCAATGTACGATGACTAATTTCTTTATGCATAAAAATTTCGTGTCACATTGTTTATCCGGGCTAATTTCTATGAGATTGATTTTAATTTAATTTCACACAGATATGTTACTTTACATAACCTAAAATATACGCTACATTTTATTTCGATTATGAACCTTAATTTTTTATTACAAATTGAATATTACTGGCAGGACAACATTGCCAGGTAGCTAGTACGGATTTAATTTTTGAAAAATCGGACTTGCGTGTTTGCTCATTGTACTGGTAATCCACCATTTACCAGTACAATATTCATAGAATGCAAATGATATTATGTAAGTATTATCCAAGTTTTTTTCCACCTCGAAAAATGATTGAATCATCGGTCTCCATTCGTCAATTATGGTCAGGAAAAGCTTTCATTTTTCTGAATTAATCATTTACGGTTTTTTTGATAAATTGAAATTGTGATTAATTCTTATAGTACGTAAGTCTGCAAGCAGTTTTAATTATTTATACGCTGTCTTGTGGTGAAGACAATTTAGATCAACCGGGAAGTTATCACCGCCACCTTTCTTCATCACAACACATTATTGTCCCAATACCCCACCCAAGACCCCACCTTTTTTTTTACCATGAGGAGGATTGCATTTTACTGCACGAATTAGTAGACCCTTGAGTGTTTTTTTACAAACTCTTCCACTAGTAGATGCTCAAAATGTTTTCTTTTATAAAGAAAGCGATATTTTAATTATATTACACGCATATTCTTTAGAAAATGATATGAGCGTGCCTTGGTTTCGATCCCGGATCTTCACCTAGAACAACATCTTAATCATCGTTTACTGTTTCCAACACATTATTTATATTACCTACTTTACGTTCTTTAGCATTGGACTTTTTTCTTTATACTGTCCTATCCCCTTTAAAATCATACGTCCATTAAATCCCATGAGGAAAACATATATAAATTAAACACAAAACAACAAATAAAGGAAATGAAAGGTAAAGAACCTCAGCCTTCTCAAGTTGAAACAGTTATGCAGTTTAGTAATGTTCTTCCCGCATTACAGACAAATAATTTATTAGAGTTTGAGCAGGAAAATACCGAAACCACAGAACGTTACTGCCATGACAAGCGAAGGCGTAGTGAATCAGCGGTGGAAGAAATTTTCCATCTAGCTTCCTGGCGACCTTCTGTCCCATAGCTAATTGGAGCATTGTAAACACTTTTTGTTTACGTGAACGACTATTCATTAATTCCTACAACAGAAATCAATTACACTTTTATTATATTACAAAGTTAATAGATGCAAGTGGAATATTTTTTCAATTATGTTTCGAGTTATAAACAAGTAAAAGTGAGTTTTTTAGCTTGTGTCTCTGTCTCTCTCACTGTTACATCGCAACCCATTATTGTTCCACTGCTGGGCACGGATTTCCTGTCACAATGCTGGGTTATTAGTATTTTTGGTACGAAATAATAAAAAACGTCGAAACCAAAAAGTGAAACAAATTATACCTCCCTTATCACTAAAACTACCCTAAATATATACAAAAACATCATAAAAACCGGTTAAGTCTTTTCGGAGGAGTTCAATAACAAATACTGTGTGACACGACATTTTATTTATATTAGATAATATCAAGTTATACTTTATGAAAATTTCAATTTTTACGCGCATACAACTAAAATTATTTTTAATCCATATTTCTAAATAAAATACTATCAAGCAATGCCCTCGTAGTTACTCAAAAAAAACTGTGTATGAATTCCAATCGGTCACTAAACTGTATACGTGAACAACTGCGCATTAGTCTCATATTTATATTTTCATAACTAAAAAATTATAGTTTAAAAAATTAAAAAAAAAACACGCTTTCGTTACTAATGAATTGCATAAAAAGTAATTCCGTACCAGGCGTGAATACATTGATAAGTCGAATGGCAATATAAATTTAAATATCTCAAGATGTTACGTTATTCTCTTTAGTAACAGAGTTATTCAAAAATTCTCAAGTTTGTTGTGTGCGGTAGAACAAACCCACCGACTTCGTAATTTATGCAACCTATAAATGCTGTATTTATTCTAATAAAATTCTAATGCATAGTGTAGAATAAAAAAATATATATGCAATTCGACTTTTCAACGTATTCACGCCTGGTACGGAATTAATAGCTATTCCGGATTATAGAATCGGGATCGAAATTTCAGTCATAGATTTGTACTTTAATTATATCATTGTAAGGAAGCCTAGACGAACAATATGAGACCTACTGAATTAGATTAAAAAATAACGAGAACGGTGTGATAAGTCAACCAGTTTAAACTTAGAAAATATAGAAGACTTTAAGGAGATTTTTTTCCGGGTGATTATATTTATTGCTAGCTGGCCCGGCAAACGTTGTTCTGCCATAAGATATAAAAAATGGGGGTTAATGGTAAAAGGGTGAATATTTAGGGTCGTATGTATTTTTAAATGCCACGATAAAACAAATGTCGAAAATATAAAAAAAAAGTTGGGGGTGGACAACCCTTATCACTCAGGGGTATGAAAAATAGCAGCCGATTCTCAGACCTACTGAATATGCATATAAAATTTCATAAAAATCGGTCAAACCGTTTCGGAGCAGTATGGTAACTAACATGTGACACGAGAATTTTATATTATAAGATTTAATAGAAATGTAATGTACGTAATAGAAATCGAACATTTGTTTCGTGTGTTTTGTAGGTTGTTTGAAGATTACTATCAGCTTTGATTTCGCCGAGGATCACATCCCTAAAGCTGTACGTAAACCCTTTACTATCGGCGCGGTGATGAATAGATAACCCTTCGTAATTGCAACGAAAGCACTTAAACAACTTTGCTGCTTGTAAACTGTCACAATACCTAAAGATCCCATTAAACTTTGGCAATTTGTAACTTTTCCTATTAGGAATAGCGTTACGTCTTATAGTCTTCGGGATTTTGTGATCGCGTGCTCTTAGGGTGCAGAGGATCCGTGTCGTGATGACTCGAATTTAATGGGGTGTAAAGTGGGGTGAAATATTATTACTAGACATTTAGTCTGGATTAATGAAGGATTTTTTGTGTTCGTTTCAACAGGCTTCGAAAAATAAAAGTTTTTTAATTCTACAAACTTTCGTTTGTATAATATGCTACATCTTTACTGATTGCGAGATTACTGCTTATTTTTATTTCCATAGGTCCCTCACAAAATTAAACAAATATGAGTATTCGGAAAAAATAACCACGGACGAAATATAATAAACAGCAAAAAATAATTTTGGTATCAGTGTCAATTACTGCAGACCTCTTCTCGAATACCCACTCCCAGCTCACTGGGCTTTGATAGCCAGGAACGGATAGACATTCACTGGTTATAATTGTCTAGTGTTCGCTTAGTTTTCGCGTTCCAGATACCTGACAATGTCAGCTAACTAAAAAATGGGACACCCCGAAATTTCACTAAACCATAGCCAAAATAATCATGTAAATCGTTTCATAAACAAAGAAGATATGCACTTACACTAATTAAACTACTAAAAATTCAGTGGAAAGGCCACACGTAGAATCGAATAATATTTTTTAAGGCAAGATAAACTAAACAATATCATAATGATGGCAATTTCAATTACTTTCTATGCAATAAATTAAAATGATCACGATTTTTATAGAAACGCGTAGGCTTTGTCACTTGACTGTGAACACAGAACGGTATACGCGGAATGCACCTTAATATCAACTGAACTGGAGCAAGAATGCGAGTACAGGAAATAAAAGTAAATCTCCCCTAGCCCTTTATCTTAGGTTTCTGAAGCAGTGGCTAGAGGACGACAGCCACAGTGGAGGAGAAAGGCGGTTGCAATTTTGAAAAAAATGTGTCATTATACCTGACATTTAAATAAAAGAACCTGATTTCTGCATATTACATTGAAGAAACTCACTTGACACCGACACCCGGAAGCACCGGTTTAAAGCCGGTTCGTGGATAGCCAGCAATGTATAGACATTCACTGGTTATAATGGTCTAGTGTTCGCTTAATTTATGCATTCCAGATACCTGACAATGGAAGCTAACTAAAAAATGGGACACCCTGAAATTTCACTAAACCATAGCCATAATAATCATGTAAATCGCTTCATAAAGAAAGAAGATATGCACTTACACTAGTTATTATAGTAGAATCAAATAATTTCTTTTTAAGGCAAGATAAACTAAAGAATACCATACTTCTATCCAATAAATTAAAACAATCGACAAGTTTTATGATTATATCCTTCAGAATAATAGAAACGCGTAGAAGGCTTTGTCACTTAACTGTGACCCCAGAACGGTATACGCGGAATGCACCTTAATATCAACTGAACTGGAGCAAGAATGCGAGTACAGGAAATAAAAAGTAAATCTCCCCTGGCCCAGTATCTTAGGTTTCTGAAGTAGTGGCTAGAGGACGACAGCCACAGTGGAGGAGAAAGGCGGTTGCAATTTTAAAAATATGGTCATTTTACCTCAGGCACAAAAATAAAAGTACCAGAGGACATTATAGTTTTTGAATATTCTTAGTGTTTAGATTGTATCGAGGAATGAAATCAATGAATGCCCAAGGAACAATCAAGATATAGAAGTGGAAAATAAACATTACAACAGGATAGATCTGACACTCACTTATATATATCAAATGAGTGTCAGACCCGAGGAATAGTGCAAGAAATGCCAAATACAGCCAAAAGACGAAAATTATTTCCAAAAAGTTCAATACCTCATGTACTGAATGCATAGAATTTTCTACAAGAGTTTTTGATTGCTTTAATATATTAAAAGAAGGGTTTGCGATACTGCCGGTGACGATTTTAATATATTGAGAGATTTATACTAGAAGTAATTTTAGATGAGACATGAGCCTACTGACATTTTATTTTCATTGGGTGTTTTTTCACCAATTAGCCTTAAGATTGCTTTAGTTTTACTTGAATCTCTTCGATTGCTATCACTTCTTGTTCAACTGCTTGTCGCTGGCTCTCGTGACTGTGATACTTGTTTTCAGGAAATGGCGTTGCGCCAAAGAATGTCTTTATTGCTTGCAAGAATTTGCTCTGAGGAATTCAATAAGATGGTAGATCGGCTTTAAATATAATAATGTACTGTTGTGCATACTGTTTGTTTTGATTTTTCACCTTGATAGTATTGAGGTTCTTACTGAAAACTTAAAGAAAATTGGCTAAAACTTCATAAGCGATTTAATGCCAATCATTGTGATCAATAATTAATCAATAATCCTTTTGAGTCAATAATCATTGTGATTAGCTACTATTAGTACTACTGCATGATAACATAATAAGTAGAAAGAAAGAACACGAAAAGAAAAACATGGAAGCAGCCCGAAGGGTAATTTCTTCCATTTTAAAATAATGATTACGAGCTCTTTCACCGTTATATCAGGTGATGATTATTTTTTAAAAAGCATGTAGTAAAAGACTTAGTATTGAACCTCGGACTACGCAATAGTCGCGGCACAGATGGGTCTAGTGCCAGGCTGGACGCCACTGGCGGAGCCGCGGTTGTTTGCACACGTGTACCCGCGGCTTCGCCGCAGTGGAGCGGAGGAACATCGTCTGCTTATTAGTCGGTTGGAGCCCGACATACCCCTTCGTCGGCCGCTTTGACGGAGGACATCCGTTCCGGATTTTTACAGACGTTAAAAAAAACTTTTCATGGCACAAAAAATAGATCTCGGTCTAAGACGATTCAAGCTAAAAGTGGAAGATTATTGTTTTTCGTAAACAATTCTAAAAATGTTCTAAGCAATAGGGAAAAGTAGTAATTTAATCTTATAATAGTTTTCCGTAATTTTGGACTACTCCAAACTACTAATGTAATATGTTGACATAAAAAATTGTAACAGCCACAGATATATTCAACAAAGCATTAAAATTTGTAAATTAACTTCTTAGAACTGTGTAACAAATTTTGTGCCAGGAATAGGTATTTCTTTTTCGTTCACTTTTATGCTAAATCCATCCTATTACTGACCTGACCTCTTTATTTCTTACTTAGTTCACCTCACCTGCTATCATTTCTAAGTATTTTGTCTAATGTAATACGAAAGAAGACCTTGAATTAGTTGTCGATTGTATTTGAAATTACAAAAACACACGGAGAATAAAATGGGGTGTAACTGCACGTTTAATGTAAAATATGACTTCACAGAAAATTCTGTTTTTGAAAATTCTTTCTGCAGTTTCAGTCAGTCATTGTTGGAGCACTTTAACATTATTTGCGGATGAATTTCTGCTATTAATTTAGGTAGCAAACGTGCTTGCAGTCCAACTAAGTGGTGAGTAGTCAACCGTGACATCCGTCAAAACATTAGATAGGATTGCACATAGGGACTGTTACTATAAATAGTATTTTATTGCAATATTAATAGCGTTAATATTGATTGATAATATACAGTATAATATGCAAATATAATTAAAAAAAGAAACAGAGAAAGGATTGAAATAAATGTTAACTGGACTTTAAGATTTTTTTTTCATCTAATCTACAACGATGCTAGAATTTCATGTTCAATGATGTTAACTATTCTTTGCAGTAAGTACCCATTACCATATTTTAGTCTTATTTAACGATGATCACAAATATGTTGGTCCTAAAACTGACACGCTTGATGGATTAGATGCATGAAATTGCAGTAGCACGAAATTGTCGACAGGAATTTACAATTCAAGCAGACGCTACATGCTTTAATGCTCGTATGTTTCTAAGAAGCGACGGTACTCAAAGCCTATCTAATATTTTATGCAAAGACAGGGCCCGTCTGCCGCGACAGAGTTTTGTTGTTTGCGCAGGAGAGATCAAAAAGGGAATTGCTTCTAAATCCCGTCTCTCGTGTTCTGAATAACAAACTAATTCATCTGACGTTTTTGCTGGAAATTTTAATAGCAATCTGGAGGGCGTCCGTTATTTCGATACAGTCGGCACAGTACAATACTGATTTGGCCTTTTAAGGGTAATAAACTGTATTTTACCTTTTTAAATTACTTTAGATTAAGGTTTCCCGTGTCCCCATTATTTTGATGTTGAGTTTGTTTGTTTTGATTGTTGACCTCTGTCCTCCTATCGTGCCTATGTCATCACAATTATCGATAATTAAAATAAGTTTTATATAAACAAATATTTCAATACAAATTACTTTTAAGCATTTTATAACGTTCTGGACCTGACTTTTTACGGTCGGATGAGAGATATATATATATTTGTCCTTATTAAATCTTTCCCCTGTTTTATATTTTTATATTTATTGGTATACTAACGATTTTAAAAGCATGTACCACTTACCATCTGGTAGAGTGTTCATACTTACTTCTCATAGAATTATTCTTCATCTGAAAAAAGTCAATGTATATATCTGATGTAAGTTTACAATCATTATTTAAAACTTATAATCAGATAGACGATATCAACTTGATAATCAGAATAGACGATGAAATTTGCAGGACAATCATTATTCTTTCTCCTGGACTAGATTATATTATTTTAGATATCATAAGGTATTACAAAAAAGTAAGTAAGGTAAGGTACAAAAGCCACATGGCAGCTGACTAACATTTATATTCCCCCATCCCTTTTATAACCTTGCTTTTCTGGTCTACTCTTACTCTTTGTCGATCGAATAACTCCAAAATCCTCGTCATAAGCATCAGTTCCAATTGTCGTAATTTGTTGAGTGTTGTTATCCGATGTTTATTGTTGATTTTATTATTCAAGCTGCCGTTTACACTGTATTGGACGATAAAATTGCCGGTCATAAAATCTGGCTCCCATATTGGTTTTGAATTCGGCCGTATCATCATGCGATCCCACGGGCACTTAATCTGGCCTACGAATATCGGCTCAGTCATATTAAACCATTTGAATTGGTTTGGCGTCAATACCGCCAATAAACAATTCTGTTTTAGGATATGCCGTCATTTCATTATTACAACGCATTATTGTCTCACTGCTGCATTCTCGCAGTATACAAAGGATTTAGATTATAGTCGTTGGACTGTTCTGTACTTTGACTGTGATATTTTTATCCATTTCAAGTATATAATTGTGTTTCCATTAGCTGTCTCTTGTAAGCATAATGTCAGTAACTACCATAAGATCAAATTTAAATTTAAAAATTCGTATAAAATTATATTTCATCATGATATTTAGTCGATGACTGGCATGTCATTTTACACGAGACCTGTATAAAAGATAAGCACAAAGAATATTGAAAAATCAGTCTAGATTGTAGACTTACGCACTCAAACATTTTTTTATGTCAGGGTACCAGTTCCATCAGGTAAGTAAGTAAGATGACTTTGCACTCACTGATTGCAGTGCACGTTAATTCAATAGTAGGCAGAACAGCTTTATTACACGCACCAACCTGCCCTGACCTGCCTCTGTTCTTCAGATTATCTCCTGTACTCATCAGAGTGATATGCTGAAAAATCATCGTGTCGACCCGCCCAATATCAGAATCCAACAGATGCAAAGAGGCCTTGCTAGGCCTTTACTTGCGCCCGCATCTATACAACGTGCAGCTCTACAGACATGGATGCGTCCAGGGTACACCATGAGGAGATTGCCTTGTAAAACACCCGTAAACTATTTTTTGGCTTGTAATGCAGCCCAAAAAAGAAGAAAGTCTACGGGCATTCAAGAGGCTTTTCCATCTCCCACAATTCGTAAGTTATTTTTCTTAAATGTAAGTATTCACAAATAGGTCAAGTCCTGCCAACAGATACGTGTACTGTAATCAACCCTAAGGCTCATGCGCACCTTTGGGGACTAATATAATACGAATTTCTTACATATGCCAAATTTTATATTAATATGTATATTGTAATCAGAAAGTATTGTATTTGCTTTATCTAACAAAAAGCAAATATTATATAGTAAATATGTTACATACATAAGTTACAAAATAAAGAGGTGTTTTATAAAAGTTTATTGTAATTTTAATTCAAGAAAGCAAGAAAATTTGTAAGTTAATTAAGTATTATCATCACCGTTTTTTATTGTAAGGTATAATAATACAAAGTTACTGATTTGGAAAAAACCCTCCCGCTTTTATTATACAAGTTGATTAAAAATAGCAAACAAAGATATAATTAAAGCAAGTTATGCTTCAGTATCATCATATTTTAATATTAAAGTCGGAATAAAAATAACAGGTCGGATAATTAAAATGCTCGCGCTATTATCTTAAAAGAATTATCATAGAAAACTGGGAAAATCCAATAACAAAACTAGACTAGAGTGCATTCCCTCGAGGCTTCGGCATAGAAAAATATTTTAAAACTTTTTGCCTACACCCTGTGTTTCCTATTACTTAGGTGTATAGTAAAATGTTTTGGCTTTTATTTTATAAAAGCAAAAAGATTTTACAATTATTATAAATAAGAAATCAGTTGGAATAGAATCTGGGACAAACTTTAAATTCATACTTATTTTAAACACAAGATTGTGCAAATAATTAGTAAGGTACCACGTTTATAGTTCTTCAATATTCTTCTTAGTATGAATGTAGCGATAGATTGATCTGATTTGTATCTGATGGTAAGAGGTTACTGCCGCCCACGGACATTAAGGTTGACCACAAATGGACCTCTGGACTGGACCTCTGGACTGGATTTTATTTTAGTTTAATCAATGCATATGTTTAAAGTTTGTATATTTCAAAAATGACATCTTTTGTCATAGGTGTT
>DWNR01005459.1:0-10156 GCA_018250455.1 Polygonus leo
TATATAGCCTTTAGCCTTCCTCAATAAATGGGCTATCTAACACTGAAAGAATTTTTCAAATCGGACCAGTTATTCCTGAGATTAGCGCGTTCAAGCAAACAAACAAACAAATAAACCAACAAACTCTTCAGCTTTATAATCTTAGAATAGATTTTAATACTCTCTTTTTGGATACAATAAACTTTATCTAGTTATGTAATATTTTAGGAATACTATAAATAGGAACAATACATTAAAAGAGCTTACGTGTGTAAAATGTGTGTTCATTTGAATTATGGTTTAAACAGAATAGCGCTAAAACGAAAAGTTAGATCAATATAAAACTATGACACAGGGAAAACTTAATTATGCATTCTACAGCTATTTTTAGAGAAAGCGAATGTGAAATATGGATCCACAATATTTTAGAACATTCATCAATCCTTAAAAAGTAACAAGTGAGAGTAGAGTTGTAGAAAACATCCTACGATATTTTTCTTTAAAATGGTTATATTTTATGAAGTTATTTTTCTTTTGTACAATATTTATATAACGTTATATATAAGTTTTTTTTTAATTTTTCAGTTATATTATTACTAGTTTTTTTATATACATTTTACATTAAAGAAATATTCAATGAAATAGTCATGTTATCTTGTCGATTCCGGAAGCAGATTCACTCGTGTGGTACTTTTAATTTCAATTACAGTAGATAATACAATGTAATTCAGAGTCGAGGGTTAAGGCCTATATTCCACTAGCGATTTTAACGCGACAGCGGTTCTCTGACGATTTCGCAACGGCATCGACAGAAAAAATATTTGAAAATGTCGAATTTAAGTAGTAAAAAGCTCATTATAGCATCTTCATGTATAGATATGTCATGTCACGATGTTTGTCCGGGCTAATTTCAGACATTACCGGATTGATTTTAACGGAATTTCGCACAGATATGTAACTTTGTCTTACTTAAAATATAGGCTATATTTTATTTCGATTAAAATTCGACCGCGACATTTTTCATTGGAAATGTAACATTACTGGCAGAACAACGTCTACCAAGTCCCCTAATATTATTATATTTTTAAAATATGATGTTCTTTTATGTGATACCCAAAATGCCAATTTTATATAGCGCGCAGTATGGCTCCGTGTTTTTACCTCTGCCTTTTTTATTGTGTAAAGGTAGCAAACGAGCATGCAGTCCAATTGATGGTAAGTGGTCACTGCAGTTCATGAACATTAGTAGTCATCCCCTAGTAAGATTTACCCAAGGTTGACCACAAATGCGTTACTACCCTTGAGGACTAAGATGTTCGCCTCGTTTGTAAGTATAGCCGACAATCACCCTCTCCAAACCGAAACACAATAAATTGCTTCACGGAAGATTATGAGGGTGGCGGTGGTACCGCCCCGGTTAAACTACATGAGCTCTACCACCTGCCTTTATGTTTTCTAAGTTTATTTAAATTAAAGTATTTATTTTGTTTTAAACCTAATTTAACGTTTTTGGTAGAAAAAATGGTATTTACGGCAATGATCTTCCTCGTTGACTGATAGTTTCATGTGTGGTGATACTAATCAGTACATCTCAAGTGTTATAAGTGACTTATTAAGGCTAAGTGGCCGGTACAAGTTATCTGATTAAATCTTCATTTATTGTTACTACACAATCCTATAAAACATCATTATGAACGTAATATTATTCACTTTAATCTAGACGGAGTGCCACACCGCAAGGTTACAAATATCTAGTCACATGTGTTGACCATATTTGCAAACGAATATTTGAAAGAAAATATAAAGATCTGTTTCGGAAAATATAAAAACAAAAACATATTTTACAATCTACTTTAGGTACCTATGTAAATCGAAAATCAATTATTGATTTTACTACGTTAGTACATTATTTATTATTGGTTTTAATATGAAAATACGTTTAAAAATATGTATTATTATTGCGTAGAAAATATACCAATTTATTTTATCATGTTGTTCCAGATTCGAGAAAGAAAATTATGTGGTTGAATATTAAAACTACTGAGATACTTATTATGTTAATACTCTCCGAAGTTCACATATAAGTCGTTTTACGGTAGTCGTGTTTAATCAAGAAAATGGAAGATAACAGGTAACAAACAAAATGTCTATAAAAGTATAAATCATGATAATAAAAACACTTTACTCTTAATTGTCTGAGATTATAGTAAACTAACTTCTGCACGCGACTCCGCAAGCAGTATTAGTTGCGCTACTTATTAGTTATATTTATTTGATAGTAAAATATTGCATAATAGTCTGATATAATAAAGACTGCTATCGAATAAACTCCGTTTCATGGTAGTTTTTTTGTTGTTAAATTAAATAATTTAGTGAGATGTTTGACATGGTAGTAACCCCTTGAGTTAATTACTTACGAGTTTAGTTGTTTTAAACTTGATATTCAATCTTCGCAACCACCGCGTTCAATCAAATATTTTTGGATTTTGTCTTTAGTTTAAGCTTTAAGCGTAGTTTATGTTAAGAAAACATTTACATTATTTTAATTATTATAGGTTCTCGATATCCTCCGTGGATACAGAGTCTAAAAAAAATGGTATCCACATGGGTGCCAGCATTATATCGAGGCCGCTGCGCTCCTCTGTTGAGGCAGCCGAGAGAGGCGAGGCAAACGGGCAGTCAGAGACGTGGCTCCACGACGCTGGATGGAGGAGAAAAAAGTCCCTAGCACAACTGACAAGAGAAGCTTTACCCAGATTGGAAAACTACAGGAATTCCAAACGCGCGTTGAAAAGACCTAGTCTCGGCGAGCTTCACGGAGACCATCTGATCACCGAAGAGGTAAGAGTTCAAAACCATGAATGATGAAGTCATGCCAAAATGTAACAACCCATAAACTATCAAATAATAATCAACTCAAATTAAGCCACAATGTATAACAAGCACTTTTGTGGCGTGGTGTCGCGATTTCTACGAAATTTGAAGGACGCATGTTTTTAAACATGCGTCCTTCAAATTTCGTAGGCTTTTAACATTTAATGCGTAAATGATATTTTTCTATAAAATATACTTTCTTACACGTTGGCACAGCTGGGTTCATTTTAGCACGTTCATGTACGACATTGCTAAGTTACATCGGCAATATTCGGAAAGCCGATCGCTTCCGATTCATGTGCTATTTCAATTCAAGATCGCGAATGTTCGTTAATTTTAGGCCCTAAGTACCTACATTACCATACTTACAGGCGAAGTACACGAGTTTCGACGTTAAATTGCTTCGAAAACAAACATTTAGTAACTCGTAACAAAGTATGATCGCTTGATCAAAACTCGTGTTTTCGAGAACTTTCCGAAATTATCGTAAAAATTATCGAAACTCCGAAAATGAAATAAATCTTGATCTTGAACACTAGAAAATTCACAAAATTTTACCTTAGAGTAAAAATGTTATGATAATTGGATATAATGTTTATATAATGAGTGTTCTCCTGAGTATATATAACAGCCTCTAATGTATATGGCAATTAAATAATAGCAGGCATAATGATAAGGCTCGTAAAATTGAAAGATAGAATACGAGTTACTGCTGCCTCCAGCTGTTCTCTCTTTAGTTGTTCCTCCGTAAGGAAATACATACATTTCAGTTGGAAAAGTGTGGACCATACAGATCACGCTACCATTTCCTGTCTCTTCGAGGCTCCCTCATCATTTCTGGGCTGGGTATAACTGTCCCAAACCTACGTAAATGTACAATACCGTAACATTATCGGCATACTTGGCAGTGGTGTAACCAGACTCTGTGAGGCCCGTGGCAAATTTATTGGATAGGGCCCTGTCCAGTATGGAGACGTTTTTTGACAGACGAAGTTAGAAGTTAATCAGAATAAGGCTATACTTTCGACGACCTGCCATTTTTTCTGAAACGTTACCCATACCTGTCAGCGTTAAAAAGGCAGAATCCTGCAGCACATGCTGTCAGACCGGGGACCCTTTTCGCTCGGGAACCTACCATCCTATTGTTACGCTGCTGATACTTGGCAAACTTCCGTATCAAACAGGTACAGCGGTACCACCGCAAGCAAATACCAAATAGCTCTACCAAACGTAGCTAACTCCTGCAACTTTCCTTTTGCGGTGAGAAAGAAAGATGTTGAGGTCTACAGGACCTCAACATCGCTAAATTCTTTACCCAATAACGACTTGCATAGCGCAGTGGTTACCGTACCGATCTGACAAGCAGAGGCTACAGATTCAATTCCCCGCCAATCAGAAAATCTAAATTATGTTTTTATATTTTTTATGTATATGTGCATAGCATTCACAAACCCACAGGCAATCTCAGTGTGAATTAAAGGAGAAAGTGTTATTTATTTATTTGTTATTTATTACGGTAACCATGTACGGTAATGTTAGGGTGATAGATATCTCAAGGATTTTGTAGGTCCATCAGGGACTTAACTATCCTTAAATGGTTAGCGTTGTATAATTACAATCATTATGTGCTTAAAATTTACGAAATTGCACAACCAAACATTATATTTTTTGTCACAGAAATGACAAGGGGACAACATTATGTGGGTAAGTACAATACTTACCCACATAATGTTCGTTTACGCTTGAAAATATATTATTAGGTTTGATCAGTCGGTTGCAGGTAGTGTTTCCTATGATTAAAATGTCGTTAAGCGGTATATATAATGGGCTGTTGTCGAAATTGATGTAGAATATGCAAACAGGTTTTAGACAACTGGTTTGAACTCAATTATGACGTCTTGTCCTGGGCCAGTATTTTAATACAAAAGTGGTTTTGGCACGTGCTGTTTATTTTCTTAATAACAAAGTTCCTAACTGTAATCTAAGACGTACGTAAAAGCTTGATTACATAATTGTAATAATATATTGTATTTTCTATACAAATATATAAAATTGGAGTGTCTGTTTGTAATATAACAATAAATGCTTTTTACTAAATGCCTACATGGTACATGTACCAAAATAATATTTTTTACAATTTCTGCCTGTCTATCTGTGTGTCTGTCTGTCTGTCTGTTCCGGCTAATCTCTGGAAAGGCTGGACAAATTTAGACGGGACTTTCACTGGGGCTTAGGCTACTTTTATTTCAGAATTATATTATTATAATATAATATGAACGCGGACCGAATTTCCCACGGGCGGAGCCGCGGGCTCATTTAGTAACCAATATATATCTCAGCAATAGCGCCACCTGTTAGTCTAAAAGTATCTTATTCCTCTGTACTAAGTACGTAAGTGTAATGTAAGTTCTAATTGTACCTAGTTATACTTATGTATTTATAACAAATTTATCAATATCGGTTTAGTAGTCCCGGAGATTAGGGTTGTACATCGGGACACGCGATTTTTTATTTATTAAGATATTAGTAAATACCTATTATGTAGTATGTACCTATTATGTACATAATATTCCGCTGCTACACAAAACTGACTGCAACAAATTCAATCATGTGTGCGTTGGACTCACGAAACATTTGTTAATTTGTTTTTATGGTAAAGGAATTGCAAACTATTATGGTTGGAAAGATTAAAGCAATGACAAACGGATTTATTCGTAGATGCGATTTTACATTTAAATTTTTATTTAATTTTTGTATTCTCTCAGTAGGTATAATACATCTAGACTTTGACAAACTTACAAGTATCTTTATATTATGGTTCTAGGCACACTAAATGTAGCTAGATAAAGTATTTCTATCCCAAACAGATAATTATAACTCGAATTGCAGGTCGTAAGTTGTATATAAATGAACAAAAACGTTGTATTTTACAATAAGTAACGATAATTTTCCCATACTAGAATAATACTCTGTAGTGATTAATGTGGCTTTATGTTAGTTTGATTAAATCTAGCCATTTTGAACCGCCTAAGTGTGAGAACTAGCGGACCTCTTATTGAATCTACTAATATTATAAAGTTGAAACGTTTGTTTGTTTGTTCGCTCGAACGCGCTAATCTCAGGAACTACTGGTCCGATTTGAAAGATTCTCTTCAATGTTAGATAGCCTATTTATCGAGGAAGGCTATAGGCTATATATCATCACGCTAAGACCAATATGAGCAGAGTGTTACAAAAATGTTACAAAAATGGGGAAATGGAACCCACTCTCTTTTATGTGACGCAAAAGACCTTGCGCGGGTCAGCTAGTATAGCATATAGTGGGTTTTAGGGTTGCATCGCAAATAATGTCAATGGAGGCATATTATTAAGACTTCGTCAGTAGATAGAACTCGTTTAGTTCGATAGGTAACACCGCCGCCTTCATTATCCTCCGTGAAGCAATTATTGTGTTTCGGTTTGGAACGGCGTGGTTACCACCCATACTTAGTAGCATTAAAAATATTAAATATTATTAAAATATTGGACGTAGGTACATGATTCAAGTGGTCTATTTGTTTCAAAATAACGTACGATAAGTCTGTTATTATCTGTTGACAATTAAAATAATAATATAATATCATACACCGCATAGCATAGTTTTCCTGTACACTAATTAAAATATTTCTGCGATAATAATAGATTCTGGTTACTTCCAATTTTATTTTCGGTGGCATATTTTCATGAGTATTATCCTCCTAATTATTCATTTAGTAGGTAATATTTTTGAAGGATCTTTACGGGCTATACACGAGGCGAACATCTTAGTCGCCAGGGGTAGCAATCTGTGATCAATCTCAGGATTTTTTTTACATAGGTAGTAGTAATCACTTACACATAGTAGACTGTACGTTTATTTAATGTCTTCATATTTAAAAAAATATCCTACGTGGTTTGGGATTTTGAGGATTTGTCATGTGTTTATGATTATTAATTATAGCTATATTCGGTGGGTAGTGCTCTTGTTGTTTACGTATCTAACCAAAATATTACCACCTGCGCTGTATAACTATAAATATCACATAAATCAAATAAAATTAAATTGTTAATATTACAAAATATATATATACCTAAATATTATGGTACCTATATATCTATACTTTTGAAATATTACCACTTTATTTTTAAATTGAAATTGTTGAATGAGTACAATAAAAGTGAAAATCTTATTCACTAAGTATCAACACAATCGAAATTATTTAAAATCATCCACTAAATAAGGAAGCTCTTAAACAGATAAAATTGCTTCATGCAGATTCAAGAATTGTTAGCAGTCACATCGTTTTTGAATGGAAAATTTTAAATCGTATGTTCTTTTTTCTCATATACATTTTATTGCGGGGCATACCATACCTACCGTATAATAGTTTTGTATAATGCGTCATTTTCTCAGTTATTACGATGCAGTGAAGTGCAGGGCGGCGAGGTCCGGCCGAAACCGGCTCAAGCTGCTTGCTGTCCACTCGGCCTGCTGCAACCATTGCAACCAATCTTATCTTTAGCCCCTCATTTATATCATTACACATGCTCTTTAAAGTACACATTTTATCTTGAAACGCGTGCAGCCCTTTTAGTTTAGATCGTAAGTAACGTAGAAAGTTTTGACAACGATTTTCCGCTAAGTTACGAGATAATTCCCAAGGCGTGGTTTTACTCCGCTGATCCTAGTTTGGAGTCTGTATATATGCAGGACATTTAAAGGACTTTGATAGCGTTATTCAGGTATCACGCGACGTGTGGTAGGCTTGATTGCTGGCTATACACGAGGCGAACATCTTAGTCGTCAAGGGTAGCAACGCAAATGTGGTTAACATCAAGTACGACTCAATCGGGGTTCGGTGGTCAGTCATTATTACCAATGTCCATGAGCGGCAGTGACCACTTACCTTTAGGTGCTCTGTATGCTCATTTTCTATATTTGTATCAAAAAACAAAACACAACACAAGGTTAAGCAATATCTAATGTGATCGGAAGTTCTACGGGGAATACCCGCTTCGATGTAGATGGTATCTATCTAAGCCACCGCATTGTTACTATGGAATAATAGACAAGAAATAAAATAGTGGACCAAGCGGAGTAATATAGTGTGCTAATTTTATACACTGGTTGAGTTTATAATTTTCAAATGATAGAATCTCATACTACTGTTTCTAAACAGGATAATTCCTTGACCAACAAGTCGCCGTCAAATACTGCACGACATTGGACAAACGCTCAATGAAACGCAAAGCAACAATATCAAATCGTGTCTGTACAAAAGATAATCGCTTATGTAAAACCTGGAATTGTATGCCTTACATCTTCTATCTATATATATATAATTAAGCTAAAGAGGGTCGAAAGTCTGCACATGGAAGATATTCGAAAAATAGTTGGCGGTTAGAATCGATAACAGAACACGTTTTAACAGTTTTTAGATTTTTTGTCTGTTTGTCTTATGTTTTGTTTATCTGTTTATTTGACCGCGCATCACGTAAAAATGGATTAACGTAAAAATGGATTTTGGTGCAAACTTGACTAATCTATCGACGAGACATGCGGCCAGGTTTTAGGCCATAAAAATTCACCCCTAAACGGAAAGGTAACGAGCGAAGCCGCGGGCACAGCTAGTAAAGAATATTTTTAATTACTTTCCCCATGCTTTCTGACATAGGTATGACAAGAAAAAACCGTCATAACCCAGTTAAATAAACAAAAACAGTAAGCGAAGACGAATTAAGCCTCCCGTTACTTTGTTTACAGTCGTGTCCATTAGACACACATTTGCGAACAATATGCGGTGACAATCCGATACTGCCGACATTGGCATGCGGCGTTATGGCATACTGATGTAGATAAACATGCGCCGCATGACAGCCGGTGTTCATCATCATCACGATTTCTGTCGACTGTCAGTTTGTAGCTGTTATGTTACTGAACTTACAGCGCAATAAAATCTTTTTATTATATGATTGTTGACGCCAGTTACGTTATTATCTCGAACCATAATGAGAAAAAGGAATGTTTGTATTGTATCCTGATGAGATTACAACATACACATATATATCCCAATACTCCCAATATTACACTTCCGTGATAATCCTGCGGATATTTTAGTTATTTCTAATTGTTCAAGTGATTAGTTAAATATATATTATAATTTAAATAGTAGTATTAATATCATGACTAAGAAATAAATACTCTGTTTCCTCTAACCGGTAGTGAACCGTCGAGACACTATTTCTGATCCAAATGTTCATTAATTTATACGACGATTTTCATAATGAGTTTAAGAAAAAGCGGATCGAGAATGTCTTATTTATTAAGGTCTACTTTTGTCAAGTATTTACAAGTTTTATCCTGTTATTCCTCAAATTATCTTGCCTCTTTCCTTTTGGTCTAATTTGACTCTTTCCGGGGCTAGTAGACATGTTCCAGGAAGTCTTTAATTGTTCTTGTGCAAGGGAAGTTCCAACGTCTTCCATAAGTTCCTGGCGTGTCTCTATATGTGGCATATTAAAAGGTTAGAGATGCGTTGCTACCCCTGAGGACTAAGATGCTCGCATCGCGTTTAAGTATAGCCAGCAACCACGCCTCTCAATACCTTAACACAATAAATTGCTTCACGGAGGATTATGGGGGTGGCGGTAGTACCTCCCCGGTCGAACTACATGAGTTTTACCACCTGCAAAAATTTTGCAGGTGGTAATAACTCATAGTTGTTTTATATTGTTAATCTGACTTAATTCTAATTTTATTCATGAATTTTATGTTAAGCGTCAAGTTTAAATATGTTCCAAAAAATGTCAAAGTAAATGCAAATCCTCCGTTTTAAAATAAAATAGTGGTATATAAACAGACATTTCATAAACATTTTCATGTAGTGTAGCTTTACGTAGTGTGACGTAGAGTTACACGTACTAAGGATAGAAATATAAAAAGTAAAAGCGTACCTATGGATAGAAATATAAAATAATGATTTCTGTTGCAGGACGAAAAACCACAGGCTCAAAGAGATACTAAATCACCTACACCTGCTCATGGATTTAAACTAGGATGGATTCAAGTAAGTTCACTTTGTATCATTAATGTTACCTCTCGTTTGACCTATTTACCTTTAAAAATAAGATTTATGTACTCATTTAACTTTCACTTACTAAATTCTACGCAGCAAATGTTACAGCAGCAGTTCGGTTACTTCTTATGGTTAATGGTTAATAAATTTATTCTCATTAAGAATTTTACAATTCACTTGACATGAGAATGTACAATGTTACAAAACAA
>DWNR01005460.1:0-10155 GCA_018250455.1 Polygonus leo
AGATATTCAAAAAAAAGTTGGCTGGGGATACTTAGAATCGATAAAAGAACACGTTTTAATAGTTTTTAGATTTTTTTCTGTTTGTCTGTTAATCTGTTTATTTGACCGCGCATCACGTAAAAAATGCTTAACGGATTTTGATGCAAACTTGACTAATCTGTCGAGAAGACCCCTGGCCAGGTTTTAGGCCATAAAAATTTCAACCCCTAAATGGAGGGGTAGCGGGCGGAGTCGCGGGCACAGCCAGTACTAATATAATCTTGTTATATTTTAATTACATATTTTCAGTTGACGGTTATAAAATATAAAGTAATGAGTGCTACGATTTTATAAACAATCTACTGCAATTACAATAATCATACCGTATATTACTCATTAGTTACTCATCATTGGTTAGGCTATTAGGATTATATTGACGACTCAAGTGCTGCTAAGATACGTTACTCCATATGTTCAAATAAAAAAGTCAACATACCCAACTCCTTCCAATCCATATCCCTGATCTGATCCGGCTTCAACATGGGGTACTCTATGCGCTTGAGCACTTCCTCGGGGAAGCAGTTGAACTGCCGCATGTCGCTGTAGAAGTCCCACAGCTGCAGCTCCATCATCTTGGCCATCTTGAGGTACAGCCCCGCCATGTACGCGTTGTTCTTGCGGAGGGTTATTTCGAATAGCGCTCGGACTATACGGACGGCGTTCTACAAAAGATGATTCTATGTTACTGGATTTTTTTACTATAGTAACTTACTCTGTTTGTATTTAACGAGATGCAATAATACTAGAAAAATAGACGATATTGGTTAGACTCGCATATCTAGAGGGGTTCTGTATTACCGTGCAATATTTAATACTTTATAGTGGTTAATTTACATGTAGTTATTTCAAAAGATGGCGATGTACCAAGTATTATAGACTTTGTAAGATTTTCAAGTGTTCTCTGTCGATTACGGTTCAATAGCGTTTGGATGGCAGTCTTTGAGTATGAAACTTTAAAAAGCAAGTAACGTTTAGAAAATAGAGTTCAGTATAGACTCATAATCGCAATTAATACCTATCAAAATAAAAATGAAACAAAAAACTGATATAATGACAATGTGCAGAAAATTATAGATCAGTTAATGGTTCATTTGTAATGATTTGATTACATTATAAGTGAATACCAAAGGATAGAAATATGTATTAAGTCATGTTTTTATTATTTTTTGATAATATAAAATTATTTTAGAATGAAATAGTAATCAATTACGTTTTTCATCTCTTAAAACAGTTCATTATCCACTAGGCACTAGAGATTATTGGCAGAAAATACCATCAGATATTTAGGCCTTAGTGTAAACTCTTTGTAGGATAATACATACAATAGTACAAAAATAGAAATATAAGTAAGTTAGAAGTATACCTGACTAATATAGTTCAAGTCCGATTGCAGCGACGATACATTAACCCGTCCTCGAGCGAGGTAAGTTTGCAGCAAAATGTTGATCTTCCAGTGGATGTCTTCTGGCGGGTCTTCGATACGTAGCTCGCAGTACTCGTCTTGGAGATTCCACAGTTCCGAGAGCTCTTCCTTTCTTACCTACAATTTTTTATAAAATCACTTATAGATAGCAATTGCTAAAGGTTGGCACAAGTAAATAATTCAATATTTAATTTAATTTGAGATGAATATTTCACGTATTTTTATATTTATTTAATGTGAAATAAGTAACTTGAAATGCGAAATACGGACATAAATTCATGCCGGATTTTTTCGGAATACAGTTGTTTACTCAATTCTACATTAAAGTTATAGAAAAAATAGCAGCTTTTTATTTCCACATCACTTAATTTAAACACGTACAAAGATGGTCCAGGTGTTAAGATAGGTAATGACATACACTACGCTACCTTTTATGTTTTGCAAAAGTTAACACAATAATATATTTCGTTTAGTGATTACATACTTTGAGTTGCTGGAAATCGGAACACCTAGTGAGCATTTCGAGCACGTAACCTTGAGTCATCGATTTCCTGACCATTGAATTGAACACCTCCATCGTTTCGCACGTTATGTAGTAATGACTTGCAGTACGGCCCAGGTCTGTTGGAGAAACAAATAGTTTAAAAACAAGTTGTAGACGATAATACATTGGATGCATACATGAGTAAAAGCTTTATTACAAAAATATTAAGCAACGGTTATTGTTCTTCGTTAATATGAAGATCGAACTCTTACAGATCTAGAGTTCTAGACAAACAAAAGGTAAGAATAAAATATTTCGATACCTCGATTAGTTTTCGACATATCTATAATTGAAAATGAAAAAGAAAAAAGTCGATTACATAGACGTCAGTGCCTTACCATCAGGTGGACTGCATGCTCGTTTGCTACCTTTATACGATAAAAATGTAATGTTCAAAACAAGAATACAGATCAGACAGTTATATACTGAGGCCAGTTTTCTAGTATTCCCAATATAATTCAAGTATAGACTCTCCAGTAACGTTAAGATCACCCGTACATATTTCGTTTCGTCTCCAGCATCAGCTCGTCTTGAACGTCGTTGTATATCACAATATCGCGCTTAAAGCAAGCTATTTATCGCATTATTTGTTGAGGACGCCGCCGCAGCCGCCGTGATCAGCTACCGGCGGTTTGTCTCCAACATTGGCTCGTCTTGCAAATTGTTTTATATCACAATATCGCATCATTTGTGGAGGCCAATTACAGTGGCCAGTTTCCTAGATTTCCTTGTATTATCCATACTAGTACACTCATCCGTAACGTTAAGATCGCCGGTACGCTCGTTGCGCGTGCGTGTGGTCGAGCTGCACGCTGCTCCCGGCGTTTTGTTTCCAACATCAGCTCGTGTTGCATGTCGTTGTATGCCACAATATCGCATTATTTGTGGGTCATAGTTTTATTTAATTGTCAGTTTCCTAGTTCCACTTAATATATTTAAAGTAGCGGACTCACCAGATACGTTAAAATCCCCTGTACGCTTTCCGTTTCGTCTCAATCATCGACTCGTCGTACACGTTCTTGTGTGTCACAATATTGCGCTTATCGAACAGTATCGTATTATTTGTGGTGGGTAGTTATATAAAGTGTCCAGTTTCCTATTCTCCTCTATATTATCCAAGTAGTCCACTCACCCGTAACGTTAAGATCGCCGGTTCGCTCGTTGTACCGCAACATGTGCGTGCGGTCGAGCTGCATGGCGGCCGCCGTGATCAGCTCCCGCCGTTTTGTTTCTAACATCGGCTCGTCTTGCACGTCGGTGTATGTCAGTCCGTACACCTGGGGTTAGGGAAGATATGTTTTTATGTTGTCCTGGTACTTTGAATATTGATTAGGGAGATGTAAGCTAATAATTTAAAAATATATGACAAGCCAACAAAACTTGTCGTCGCGTAGCCATTTTGAATTGAATTTATTTAGATATCCTTATTTATAAGTATTCATTTAGTATAATATATCAATTAATTTTTACCAATGGATTGATCCTCATGCGAACGAAGAGATATGTGTAACTGAGCCATTCCACCGCTTCATCAATGTTTGTAACAGTTCCAAGTGCAACCTGCAAAATATACAACACATTATGAATTACTAGTTTATTAAAAATTCGTTGACTATAATCACAGGTAACAGAGGTAGCAAACGGGAATAAGATTCGCCTAAGGTTAATGTGTCCGGTGTCTGCCCTAGCCAGCTCTTAAATACAAATAACATAATGAGAAACAATGTTGTTAAAAGGCAGGAAGGAAGATGGCCGTGTTTGCTGCTGTAGACATATTTGTACGTATAAGTAATATTACTTATTGATATAAAGGAAATAAACATTTTGATAGTGAAAATACTGAATAAAGTTGCTCACAACTCTGCTCACGTTGCATTAGTATAACTTTAGCATAATAATATTTACAACAATATTACAATAAAATACATTTACATATAGACTTACCTCAGCATTCAAGTTATCCGCCAGAAGATTAATAAAGTTACTCTCAATTGGGAACTGATTCGTCATAGACTTGAGGTAGTGGGTCAGTTTGTCATGCGTAGTGATAATGATCCCAGTACCAGACGTATCGAACTGCGGCCGGCCAGCCCTACCGAATATTTGGAGCACGTCCAGGATGCTGAGGTCTACGAAGGTACCGTGGCTTTGGTCGTAGATTTCTGTGCCCTGAAAAGTTCAATTTTTTATAGTATTAATAATATATTATAGAATAATTATTAATTTTATAGTATAATTATTATTTTAATAGAGAAATGGGAATGTAAATTCATTTACATTATATATATCATGTGAGGAAAAATGGAATATGTTACTCTTAATTTGATTTTTTTTGAGTGATTTGAGAAAACTATGTAAGGTACAAGTTATCAGTAATCTCTGCTTGACTGCAAAATATAATGGTTATGTTAAATATTATTTTTGCCTTTATAACTTCAATGAAATATAAATAGTATACCATAGACACAAAATAATAATGTTTTACGAATACAAATGTATTCTGTTGTAACACATGCTTTTTAACACCAATTAACACTTTTTTTATTACTTGCTTCTTACCCGAATGATAACGGCGTGTGCGGGCAAGTTGACTCCCCACGCAAGAGTAGACGTACACACCAGAACTTTTATGTAACCTTCCGCGAAATATTTTTCCACCATATTGCTGAAAGATTATAAAAAATTCAAATGGTATCATTTTTTAAATAAGTGTGTTTTTATTTTATAGTAATCTTGTAACAACAACCCACATGATTAGTCGTCACTGGACATTGGAACCCCGGGAATTTGATAAACTCCAAATAGGATTAAATTTGTAATAGTTTCTTGGCTGGCGTGGTTTTATAACAAGTAGAACACCATTAGTTGGACAGGAGAGGTAATACCTCCACCTACCGCCACCATCACAATCCTTCATAATTTGAATTGATTTCCTTGCTTTATAAACATACTTGCATGTAACACTGTTACGTTGAGACTAACTGGTATTTCGTATAAGAACGTACCGATCACTCCTCAGCATCCCAGCGTGGTGACAAGCAAAGCCGCACGCGAACAATTCCCCCAACACTTTGTTAGGACTGCTACAGATCGACTTCTTCGCTTTTAGGAACCCACCAGAATCTTCCGGTTCAAAGTGTTTCAAATGGCCCTTCTTTTGAGCGATCTCCTTTAACACCATAGCGGTCATGTGCGTCGCGTTACGTGCGTGCACGAACACCATCACTTGGTGGCCTTTCTGCACCATGTCCACTGCTTTGTCGTAGCAGATCTCGTTCATAGTGTTTATCTGGGGAAAAAAAACACATGTTGGACTGTTTTTGATTTGCCTAAATTGCATACGCATGTGATCTGCCGATTCGTATGCGTAGAGTTATGACTAAAACGTGGGAGGAAGAGTTTATTTAATATGGTTAACAAAAAGACGTTTAAAGTTAGAAACAAAAGATTGAATTGTCTGCTTCCATCCATCCTGATGGACTTTAATGTGTTGAGGATGGTATTAAAACGGACATTAGCACCCCCTAATTGGCTTCTTCTTCTATTTCTTAGACGTGGTCAAAACTCGAGCCTTTCGACAAACGGATAAATTTGTGGCCGAACTGCAATTAAAATACGTACTTGTCTAAGATGGCCGCCACCACCACTCCCCACTTCTTTAACGCCAATAAACTGCTGCTCCAATGGAACCGGGCGGAACCGAGAGTCGAAAAAGAATAAACCCGTATTTGGATTAACACGAAGGAATCTGAAAAAGGAAATGTGAAATATCATAATTTAGTTCGACTCCTAATTCATTCGAAAGGCCATTACCACTGCTTACATTCCTTTGTAATGCAATTTGAAGAGGTAGGATTGCCGGTTGTAATTTTTCTTTAAGGATGATTTTCTATAATAAAAAGCAGTTTATATTTTACGTGACCGCAAGTGATAATTTGAACATCTCGATTATGTAATTTCAAAAAGTAGTAGATTAAGACATTTCGAAAAATATTTTGGTGTTCGTATTTAACTTTCAATTTCTGTCAATTCACAATTCATCAACTTTTATTATCGGAATGTCTAAAAGAACTCGATATCATATTTGTAAGGACTTGTTAATGTGCCTTATATTCATTCTTTGAGATGTTACATCCAGTGTCTGTTTTAAAATTGCACAACCAAATCTGGATATACTCTCATCATCATTGGGAAATATGAGTTTTTATATTTGGGTAAAGCAAGTGAAACTCACCTAGCAACATCGACATAATTAGGCAGCGTGGCCGACAAGCCCACAATCCGGATCATGTTCTGCGACGACTCGACTTGTCTCAGCGTTCTAGCGACGATGGCTTCTACTATCGGCCCTCTGTCACCGTGGAGAAGGTGAACTTCGTCGATGATCAGCAACTTCACTATTGAAGCCAGTTCTGTGTCAGCTGTAAATAAAATTAAGTTAAATTATTTGTAAGTAATTTTAAGTCTGATAAAATATTTTTGTTAATATAGAATGACATTAGCACGCTTAAAACTAAAGGCATTAGCTCCTAGCTTGCTTGTAAAGAAAATAGTGATAGTGACAGCCCAGTGGTAAATTTGCCAGTTGTAGTTGGTAAAGGGATACCTGGTGAGGTTTTCATTTATTAAATATGGATTTAAATGAAAAAGAAAATAACTTACTGGCACCCTTCCGCGTAACAACATCCCACTTCTCAGGCGTAGTGACAATCATCTGGGTGTTCTGGACTTCAGTCTTCGTTAGCTTCATGTCGCCAGTGAGTTCCCGGACCGCGATGCCTAGACCTTGCAACCGCTTGCCAAAACTGGCCGTCATTTCTGATGCTAGGGCCTTCATTGGCGCTATGTAGATTATCTGTTGAGGTAAGGTGTTGCTATTTTATATCGTCATGATGGCGATATTGTTTATATATTTTTTTTGTGTAAAAGTAGCAAACGAGCATGCAGGACTGTGGGCTAAGATGTTAGCCTCGTCCGAAAATGTCTGGCATGGTTGATGTCTCTCCGAAAAGAAAAAACACAAGAATTCACAGCTTCACAGAGGATTAGGAGGGTGGAGGTCTTTCCCTTGTTTCGTAGTCCTCAGTATTTAGATTAGGATTAGAACTATATTTTAATAATGGGATAAATTCTCTAAATAAATTGTTTTATATTTAACTTTAAAAAATATTATATGTTTTATTCCTATTTTTTTATTAATCTGATGTTTAATTTATTTAATTAGGCTATTTATTGCATAATAACAATGCGTAAGTAACCTCATTTCAACCAAGAGTCCTACAATAACTCGCTTCTATTTTTAACAGATGGATAAGCCAAAGGAATGAAATTTAAAATGAAATTTTATAGCTTTACTGACCTTAAAACTGTTCTTCATAATGACATTATTCTCTATATGCTGTTTTATCTGGTGCACCACAGTGAGCAGAGCTATGTTGGTTTTGCCAGCACCCGTGGGTGCACATATCAGAAGATTCTCATTAGTGTTGTATGCGGCTTGGAATACTACGGATTGTATCCTGTTCAGCTCTTTGATGTTTTCGAATGCCATTTGGCCGACCTGGAAAGGTAAAAATAAGTACCTATGAAAGATTATACATGTATGTTGCATATTATGGACATCCTCACTATTGTGTTTTATTATTCGTATATTTGCTACTTGATAACAGCGAGCACCACAGATTACTTTTTTTACTGTATAAAGGTAGCAAACAAGCATGCACCACCTGGTGGTAAGTGGTCAGTGCCGCCCATGGACACCAGTAATCATCTCAAGCACAATTAAATCATACCTTAGTTTGATCACAGATGCGTTGCTACCTCTGAGGACTAAGATGTTTGTCTCGTGTATAAGTATAGCCGGCAACCACGCCTCTACAAACCGTAACACAATTTTTTTATCATATAATGGTAGCAGGTGAGCATGCAGTCCACCTAATGGTAAGTGGTCACTGCCGCCCATGGACATTAGTAATCATCTCCAAACACAATTAAATCATAACTAAGTTTGATCACAGATTCGTTGCTACCCCTGAGGATTGAGATGTTTGCCTCGTGCATAAGTATAGCCACGCCTTTCCAACTTAACGAGTTCTACCACCTGGCAAACCTTCATTCTGCATAATTCTTTGATTATATATTTAGAAATGTGTTTATTCAGACTTGCTAATGTACAATACAATACAAAAATTCTTTATTGTACACCAGATTAAAACAATAAACAGTACATTATTCAGTAATTGATATACAATAGGCGGCCTTATCACTAAGCTAGCGATTTCTTCCAGACAACCAGATTTTTCAATTTGAGAAACAACAAGAAGAGATACAGGGCAGGGGTGTACAAAATGCAATAAGTTTATATCTACATGTCAGCAGCCAGTAAGAAACGATGAGTAAAAGTGAGAATATCAAAAGTGCAAGGAGATATAAAAGAAGAGAGGAAATAGAGGTAATAAAAGTATGTTATAACAAATTGTACAATATAAGCATACACGTCTGCTTTTTTATACGATACTAGCTGACCTTCCATACGTTGTTCTGCCATATAAAGTATCAATTTTTCCCGTTTCTGCAACATTTTTCGTTGATACACCGCTCCGTAGCGTGTCGTTGTAGTGTGATGTTAAATAGCCTATAACCTTCCTCCATAAATAGACTATCCAACACTAAAAGATGTTTTTAATTCGTGTTAGTAGTTCCTGACATTAGCGCGTTCAAATAAACAAACTCTACAATTTTGTAATATTAATATAGAAAAGCATTATTTAATTTCTTTTTCTGTTATGTTACATTCAATGTTACGTTCTCTTGTAATGTTACATTCAAGACCTCGTCTATACAAATATTATACGACGGAGATTCGCCGAGATTCTTTAATTTGGCACATTATTACCGAAGCCATCTATATTTCCACCTGAAAGCCAATGAAAGGTATCTGCAAATGGGACGAGATGTAATGCTCGTAACAAACGTACATCGCTATCTCTTTGTTGATATCTGAAGTATAAATATACAGCATATTCTGTAGGACTGACGAAAACTTTATATGTTTGATAATAATATAATTATAATATGTATTCTTATACATTTCTGTATTATTGTTGCCTGGTGGTAGAACTCGTGTTGTTCGACCGGGGAGGTACCACCGCCACCCTCACAATCCTCGGTGAAGCGATTCTTGTGTCGATAAACTCATATACAAGGCGAATATGTTAGTCCTCAGGGGTAGCAACGCATCTGTGGTCAAACTTAAGTATGAATCATTTGTGCTTGAGGATGATTACTGAGGTACATGGGCGGCAGTGACCACCTACCATCAGGTGGACTGCATGCTCGTATGCTACCTTTATACGATTAAAAAAAATGTGCCTCAACGAGACTACCACACAATTAATACAAATTAATTAATCAACCGTAAAATAATGGATTTATTTAATAGTACTATTTTCTAAAAACAATATGAATGATTAAATTTAATACGATTACCTTTATGCATGCATCATTAGTCATATATAATCACTATCAGTTACAATTATATTTAAAAGATATTTAATTTGAAATTATTATTTTAATAACATGAATAACGATTATTTTATTTTATTTTATAACAAAAATCCTATAATCTATAGTCTATAGTATAAAAAATGCTATTATTATATAATCTATAGTTCCCGTAAATAAAGAGAACAATATTTCAAAATCCTTGCTCCTCCTTATTCCTGCAACTGACACTTACCAAGTGTCACTTTGGCAGATAAAAAAGAAAACTGCTGTCAACCGAATGAGTCAGTAGTACAGAACAGTGCGACAAGATTGCAGCTTGAATCTGGCGCCTTGAACTGTTTTATTTATTTTTAAATGCAGTTTTATTTATTGCCTAAGTCCATGTTTCTCCTTTTATTGCCTGTCCGGCTGTCGTGTTCATAACATTTGTTTTATTTCTTTTGAGTTCGCTAAACTTCGAGTAGGTGATTTGTAAAATATTACTGTCGTATTGTTACTTTTTTTTATTGATAGCAAACGAGCATGCAGTCCACCTGATGGCAAGTGGCCACTGCCGTCCATGGACGTCAGTAATCATACTCAAGTACGATTGAGTCATACCTAAGTTTGATCACAGATGCGTTGCTACCCCTGAGGACTAAGA
>DWNR01005461.1:0-10155 GCA_018250455.1 Polygonus leo
CATTCTAAGAGGTGTTAATAAGGACATAGAATACTATTTATTAAAAAAATAAATAAAACGCGGGCGAAGCCGCGGGTTAAAGCTAATTTATTATATATAGATAGCAAACAAGCCTGCAGTCGACTAACCATGGGTAAGTAATATACACCAAGAACGATTGGATCGTATCTAAGATTGCTCATAGATGCGTTGCTATCTCGAGCAATGAGATTTTCGTCTCGTGCCGATAACCGGCAACGATCTCTAAACCGAATCACAAGAATTGTTTCAAACAGTATAAGATATAACTATATTCCATTAATTTATAAGTTTAGTCCAAAAACTAAATTACAATACTACTTTTGTAAAATATTAACCAAGAAATGACACAAATATCACTTAAAATCATTTGAACAGCATACGCTAATATTATGTTAGGATTAAATTAATTAATAAAATGTTATAAGTTAACAGTTTCAGATTACATGATATTAAACAAATAGTCAATAGAATACGTTGTTCTTTACCCAACTTTAAAAAATAACCGGATCCTTAGTATTTCTATAAATTATGTGTAATTGATTAAAGTACTATAAAAACAAGTAAGTACAGTGCATCAGTTTTGAACAAAATCGCAGAAGAATGCATTATTGAAAAATGCTTTAGCCAGATGCAGAAAACTTTAAACGTGGTGGATTCAACTGTCTTTAGAATTCAGAGCTCTTCGTTCCGGAATTCTTCCAGCTCGAGATTTCTTTGCAACTATACTCATAGATGGGAAGTTAGCTATTATCACTTAGACTTTGAATGAGAATATGAGGATTTGATGCTAATATCTTATATCCATTATAATTTTTAATCTAGCTTTCTTAGTTTTAATAAATGTATATCTATACTAATTATATAAAGCTGAGGAATTTGTTTGTTTTGAACGCTCAGGATCTACTGGTTCCAATTGCAAAATGCGTATAAAAGTAGCAAACGAGCATGTACGAGTAGTCCACCTGATGGTAAGTTGTCACTGCTGCCCAAGGACATCATTCCCAAGTACAATTAAATCATACCTAAGTTTGATCACAGATGCGCTGCTACCCCTGAGGACTAAGATGTTCGCCTCGTATATAAATAAGTATAGCCGGCAGTCAAGCTTCTCCAAACCAAACACAATAATTGCTTCATGCAGGATTTTGAGGGTGGCTAACTAAATGAGTTCTACCGACTGGTATCGTCACATTTTGACACATCAAAGGTTTGCAAAGACAAAGTCCAATGCTTTATCCAAGTACCTACCTGCCTTTCAGTATTTACTTATCTTGCCACTGTGAAAGCCTCGTGTAGTCTTCATGGCCTGTGGGCATTTACGAGGTCAAAGGTGCCATCCGTCGTGCTTTTAAAATCTGCCTTTAGTATTTGCGTATCGTACTACTGGGGAAACCCTGTGTCAATATGTCATAGCCTTCCTAGATTTTAGAAGGAAAATCGTATAACAACTTGTACGTACCAGATAAGTATGATTATATCTATGCCAAATAAATACTCTTACTTAAATCGTGTTGTGAGTAATCGTATAAAGGTAGCCAACGAGCATAAATCGTATAAAGGTAGCACTTGATGGTAAGTGGTCACTGCCGCCCATGGACATTAGTAATCATCCACAAGTACAATTAAATTATACATAAGGACTAAGATGTTTGCCTCGCGTTTAAGTATAGCCGGGGACCACGCCTTTCCATACCGAAACACAATGAATTGCTTCACTGAAGATTATGAGGGTGGCGGTGGTACCTCCCCGGTCGAACTAAAAGAGTTCTACCATCTGATTTGTGCTAATGGGTCATTCCTTTATTTTTTTTATTTGTACGTCACACATCATCAATAAAATTAAACCAGACCGTAGAAGTATAAAAAAATATTACATAACAGAACTGGACACAAAATTCATCTCCTAAAGAACTGAATCCAGAAAACTTGCAATTCAGCAAATCAATTTAGCATGTAATTAAATAAAAGTCGACAAATTAAAATGCAGAAAACTTTACTTAGAGTAGAGTCTATCTTTGGAATTCTAAACTCCCGTTTTCGAATACTTCCATACTTCCACACTTCCACTTCTTGCTTAATTCTTTTATAACTACGTATTAACTTGGTTATGCTTAATGTGTTACGTGGTTTTAAAAATATTACTACTGGAATTATTTTATCTCCTTACTGAGTAGCGCGATGACGTCATTCGACCTACATTTATGACTGGCCAAGCGATTAATTACAGTGCAGCGGAGAATGAAATTGTAATAAAGATATTTGAAAGCAATATTTTTTGTTTTTTTTCGCCTGAAGGTAGCAAACGAGCATGCAGTCCACCTGACGGTAAGTGGTCACTGCCGCCAATGGACATTAGTGATTATCCCCAAGTACGATTAAATCGTACTGAGATTGACCACAGATGCATTGCTACCCTTGAGGACTAAGATGTTCGCCTCGCGGTTATGTGGCAATCACGCCTCTCCATCTAAAATACAATAAATTGCTTCACAGAGGATAATGAGGGTGGCGGTGGTACCTCCCCGGTCGTACTTAACGAGTTCTACTACCTGGCAATATTAGAAAAAGTAGTCGTAAAGACAATAACGTTACTTATTTGCTCATTCACCTGATGTCATTTTTATCTTTCGATTGTCGTGATCACGTCCTTAAAGTAATTTGACCCCACCGCAAGATATTTTGGGCGGATTATATAGGATCACAGAATTGTTTAAAGTTCAGAAACAGGAACAATACAGCATTTGCCGCTGATATTGGCTACAGATTTAGTTACATAAAATTAATGCTTTAGTTATTCAACACTGTTAAAAATTGTAGTTCGAGAAAAAGAGGTTCATAATGGTTTGCTCACTTTTTTTTTATATTTTAACCTAGCAATATGGCAGACGGGACACCTGATGGTAAGTGTTCACCGCCGCCCATGGACATTAATTTAGAACGAAAGCAATTGTATTCAGAACTCATTAACCATAAGAAGAGTAAGACTTGTTTATTTGATTATTGGTAAATTTTTGGATTACATTTATTTCGGGAATATGTTAAAAAAATCCACGTATGATCGATGACGATAGCTCAATAGGGAAAAAAAAGTTATTTACTAAGTATTTTGCGAAATATCCACCGATCTATCTATAAATACATACATACATACATGCATACATAGATATATACATACATACATACATCTATACATATAATAATGCTAAAGAGGGTCGAAAGTCTGTACATGGAAGATATTCGACAAAAAGTTGGCTGGGGATGTTTAGAATCGATAACAGAACATGTTCCAATAGTTTTTAGAAATGTTGTCTGTTTGTCTGTTTATTTGACCGCGCATCACGTAAAAATGGCTTAACGGATTTTGATGCAAACTTGACTCATTTGTCGAGAAGACCCCCGGCCAGATTTTAGGCCATAAAAATTCAACCCCTTAATGGAGGGGTAGCGGGCGGAGCCGCGGGCACAGCTAGTGTTTTTATAATAATGCAATTTCAATTTAAAATTTAAATCCAAACCCTACTTGAATTTCGATTTGAGACAGACCACTTGCTAATTGGTGGAATTTTAAGGTAAATAACGAAAATTGATTTATTTCTGATTTTCTTCAAGTAATTTTATTAAATAAATTTGTGCAAGTAATAAAATTAACAAACCTTTGTATTCTATTGCGGTTTATTCTCAGATCATTAGAGATAGGTCAACGACGCCAGGTCCTGGCTAATGCTACGCATTGAAGACCATTTGCACCGCTCGTCAAAGAGAGGATGAATGGAATAAATATAACTATTGCCAAGTATCGTTTAGTTCGACCGGCATCCCCGCCACCCTCATAATCTTTCGTGGAGCAATTTTTAAGCTTTAGGTTTGAAGAGGCGTGGTTGCTTGATATACTTGTACTGGAGGCAAACATCTTAATTCTCAGGAGTAGAAACGTATTTGTGATCAAACTTAAGTATGATTTAATCGTACTTGGAGATGATTTCTGATGTCCATGAGCGGCAATGAGCACTAACCATCAGGCGGACTGCACGCTCGTTTGCTACCTTTAAACGATAAACAAATCAATAAACAATTAATGAAGATCGTTCGCAACGCTCGTTAGCGCTAAATACAATGTTCGTTGTTGCCTTGCAACTCGACGCGTCATTAGCTACAAAGAGAGAAGAACGAAATAGTTATAGCCACATTACAATAATGTACATCTTCGTAATATATAAAAATAAATGTTTGTCTGTATGTCCTTTATAGAATCGTAAACTTTGCATTTGATCATGTGATGATCTTTAGCAAAGTTGTTGAGCATGAGCATACGAAGGTTTCGGAGTTGGTACGACCAATTTTTGACAGTTTATTTTAGTTAGTCGCGTAGCAACGCGCGTTGGGTACAGCTAGTGATATATAAAAATGTATGTTTGTCTGTGTATCCTTATACATAGTATCGTAAACTATGCATTTGAGCATGTGATGATCTCGAGCAAAGTTGTTGTGCATGAGCCCACGAAGCCCACTGTCATTCCAATGAATTTCATATATATTTGTGTAATATCTTTCCTTCAAATTTATTTTAGTTGGTGTTGTAGCAACCCGTGCAGGTTAAAGCTAGTTTAATTATAAAGTATCGTTTGAAAAACTGTTTTAAATGAGTACATTGCAAATTAAGTTGATGTTTTGCAGCTTAATTCTTTAGGATGGAAATAAACGTGTTAACGCGTAGTGAATAATTCTATGTCGAAAAGATGAGACTTGCAATAATATCTTTCATAAATGACATTAAAGATACGAAAATTGTAATTATAGTGTTATAGATAAAAACGTATATTTAATGTTTGTAGCGAGATAATTAATTGGGACTTTATTTATAGTATTACATCAATTGGATTGCCTGGAAGAAATCGTATTTAGTTACGTACAGCGACGTATGTATTTTATTTTTATTCTTTTATTTATGTTTATGATGAATAATGATTTAAAAGCATATCTGTCTATCCAAAAATAATATGGATAACATGGTTAGCTCATCGATACGTGTAGCTCCTGCCTCAGCAAGCATAAATGCCTCTCGTTAGCGCTGCTAAATCCCACAATACGTTGCGGTGCCGTGCAACCCAATACGTCATTAGCTTCAAAGGCTTTAGGTGCGCTAACTTGTTGGGCAATTATTTACCTTAATGCTTACGAATGTGTAAATGGATCCAACTTCGGATATAGGATGTATTGAACCCAATAGGTGACGTATTGTCGAAATATGTAAAGGTGAGACACGTTTGTCTGCGCTTACTAATGTCTATAGATACGAAGTACAGGTAAATAATTTAAGTATTTAAGTGAATTTATTTAACTCATTTCATATACATAATTTTTGCAAAGTAATTCCTAATAGCATAAAACCCTACATAGACTGCATATATTTTGTGCGATCGACTTCCCGGTGCGTGAAATGTACGAAAGAACTGTAAGACAAAGTTAGCAGATAATTTGTATTTTAATTATAACTTGTATTGTCACAATATAAAAAGTGACAGTATGTCGTCTGTGTTGTACCTTACATTAATTAACAATAATAACATATACCACTTCATACCACGTATATATACCCCTCGTTAGCGCTGCTAAATCCCACAATACGTTGTAGTGTCTTGCAACCCATTACGTCGTTAGCTTCAAAGGCTTTAGATGCGCTAACTTGCTGGGCAGTTATTTACCTTAATGATTATAGTTGTGTAAATTGATCTAACTTGAGAGGTAGAGTAAGATATATGTTGCTATCGGTGAAATATTTTAAAGTAAGACGGCATTTTGTCGATCTTACTAATATACTTATTTCTATATAATAAGCATAAGCATCAATAAGCATAAATACTTTAAACATTTTATTATTTTATTTAACTAATTTTGTAAATATGGTTTTTCGCAAAGTAATACCTGGTGCTACTAAATATTTTATGTAATCAAGTCCCCGACGCATAAAATGTACCACAAAAATCTTACATAAAAAGCTTGTAAAAGAAGCATTCTTTTTGCGCGTTTTGTGCGTTGCTCCATATAATTTTATCGGTTGTATTTTCACACAATAAAAATTATACGATAGATGGTCTGTTCTATATGTTGTAACTTACATTAGTAAAATAGTAGTAATAATATTTAATGCCATGTCAGCAATACGGTTAACTGCTGACTCATGCCAATTATAAATACCCCTCGTTAGCTCTGCTAAATTCCACAATGCGTTGCGGTGTCTTGCAACCGTTGCAACCCAATACGTCATTAGCTTCAAAGGCTTTGGATACGTTAATTCCTTGTGCAATTATTTACTTTAGTAATTACGAATGTGTAAATTGATCCAACTTCAGAGACAGGATATATTGGTCTGATTAATCGGTCTTTATTTATAAGGCATATGAACGGGTCAACTAATTTACACCATAGTGGCAAATGGTAGCAAGTTATTTAATCATTTCAGTAATTTGTATTTACTAACTTTATATACATGACTAGCTTTTGCCAGCGACTTCGTCCGCATAGAAGTCGAAACCCCTTGGGGGTAAAATTTCGAAAAATCCTCTCTTAGTGCTCACTTACATCATGAAAGGAACCCCTGTATCAAATTTCAAGTTTCTAGGTACAGTATTTTCAGCTGTGCGTTGATATGTCAGTCAGTTAATCAGTTTTGCCTTTTATATATATAGATTTTTCGCAATATAATGCCCTGCCCTGTATAAAGGCCCTGGACAAACGAAACACATTGTGAGGGATAAAGTTCACGGCGCATAAGATATATGTACGATAAAAATATAAGGTAAAATAGGCAGACTTTTTTGTATTTTAACGATAGGTTGTGTTTTCACAGAAATAATAGTGATAGTCTGACTGAGGTACGTACATAGGTCTATAGTACTATTATTATTTAACATCCAGTGCTAGGTCAGTATAAATACCCCTTCGTTAGCGCTGCTTAATCCCACAATGCGTTGCGGTGTCATGCAACTCAAAACGTCATTAGCTTCAAAGGAGAGAGATAATAATTTCTTGTGCGCCTCGGTAACTTTGTAGGCTGTAAACGTAATTCGTTTTGTAATTATTTTATTTATTATTAGGCATAAATAAAATAATTTTAATAATTTAATTTGTACGACTATGAAGACAGTTAAATGCATACCTATTAGGTTTAAAGGCTATAGATAGACTAATTCATTGTGCAATATTTACTTTAATAATAACGAAGAGCAAGGCAAGACGACTTTGCTCAAGCCAACTTATTTTTATGTCTAGAGAGGTAGCTAAATAGTTTAAGCATTGAAGTAATTTATTTGACTGACTTTATGTACCTATATATGACTTTACATATTGATGCATTTTTATAACGTTATGCTTATGCAATAAGGCTCTAGACAACACACTTGTGCGGTCAAAAACATAAGCCAAAAATGTCACACCCCGCAACACAGTCAAAATAATCTTTTACCACCACATACCCGCCGGGCTAAGTATGTAATATCTATCGAAAAATTATAATTGTATAGAATAGTTAAAATATTTAAGGAGAATGGCTAGTTTCGTAGTAAAACTCGAAGTGCATCGTAGTTGTACAAAGTCTCAGTCGTCCCGTATTTCAAACCCACAGTTTTACGAGATTGATCTCATGCTTAGAACGATATTTACGTCTTAATATTTTATTTTATGACAGTTATTCGGTTATATGTAATATACCACAGTACTTATTTTAAACTAAAATTTCTAATAGTAATACTCTTTATAATACAAGATTGGTGAACATTTAGGTACTCTTATGGATACGAAGCTAATTCTTTAAGACAAGATATTAGGATACAAGACAAAAATAGGCATAATACGGAGGTATAGTGTCTATATTTCCAGTGAAATTATATGTAAAATTATATGAATATACTCGTACGTGTAGTTCGACCAGGAAGGTACGCCCATCACCCTCATAATCCTCCGTGAAGCATTTTTACGTTTTGGTTTGAAAAGACGTGGTTGCCGGCTACACTTACGATCGAGGCGAACATCTTAGTCCTCAGGGGTAGAAACGCATCCGTGGTTGACCTCAGGAACGATTACATCGTCCTTGAGAATGATTACTAATGTCGATTGGCGGCATTGACAACTTACCATCAGGTGGACTGCATGCTCGTTTGCTACCTTAAAAGCTACTCTGAAAAGCTGTATTATTAAATTTAAAGTGGTTTATTACATCACTTGATAATGCACTTTTCAATTTTGTCAAGATTACTTGGATCCTGTACAGTGGGGTGGTTTGAGCAAACTTTATTACAGCGAGGATCTACACCAAAGAGCTCACCAACGGTGAATTAATCCTATCACTTAAACTCTAACAACATACAACATAGGATAGTTTAGATCGAAACTTCCACGAAGTAATTGTTAGAACAAATTGAGTAGCAAGTAACCAGGCAATTAGTTACTTGTAGGTAACAAATTTCGATATCTGATAGCCATTTTGTGAAGTGCTTTTCATAATCACTAACACTATGAATCGTGAAAAACAAGTACAGCAAGTACTCTTGTTTATCGTCTTAATGTAGCAAACGAGCTTGCAGTCCACCTGCCGCCCATGGACATTAGTGATCATTCCCGAGTACGATTGAATCGTACTTGAGGTTAACCTCAGATGCGTTGCTACCTTAGAGGACTAAGATGTTCGCCTCGCGTTTAAGTATGGCCATTCACCACGCCTTTCAGGAGTATCCTTCTAAGTATACGTTAACCTTATTCATAGTTGACCGCATAAGCAATGTTTCTCCCGGGGCGATCCTCAAAATACCATCCTGATCATCTCAATAGATGGTCGGCTTTTGTATTACCACCGGCAAGCATACATTTTGTATTAAAACACTTTAAATTTGAACTGGTTTCAAAGTATTACGTGACTGATTGATAAGAGTTTACTAAAAAACCGCTAACGCTAATGTCTACTTTATTATTAGTTATGTTCAATTTTGATCCATATACATACGTTGGAGGTCCTGAGAACTGATATGATCACCTCTTTATAAGTACGATTGTCAACTATATCTCTTCGAACGAAACACAAATAGCTTATAAAACAAATGTAACGTGACTAATAGGTAAAGAACCACTTATGCTTAAACATCTACTGTAATAAATAGTATGATTTAAATAGCGTTGGGACGTAAACCTTACGAACATTGAACGGCACTCCGCATCGCAAGAGCTCGGTAATCTCTGCTCGAGTACATTCAGGGGCTTTCTGGCGAAAATTCGAGTCTTCAGCAAATTCCCCGCAGACCGCATTTATAAAGGTGCGGCGTGTTTTCTTAATTAAATTGTTTCGCCTGGCAAATCATCTCATGGTGTCAAATATTTATCAGTAATTTCCTGATTACCAAAAGCCCTTTGATCGGTGGTTAGTCGTAATGAGGTAATTTATTTAGCGATGCTCGTCGATTAATATTAATTATGTGGTTTTGAAAGTAATTACGGTAATGATTTTGTTTGTGAAGATATATTTTTAATGAATGAATATATTTTATGAGATCTTTTGAAGTACGTTGCTGATGGCCTTATGTTTAAGATTCTATCCTCTAACAATGGGTGTCTGGAGTGTAAAACACCAACACACCGTATGTTTTTGGAAGTTATTTATGTATTAGAAATTAATTATTACTCAGTTTTCTACGAAGGATTACGTCGTGGCTAAATCAAGGCATCTGACAGATCTTGAAAAAAGAAATTAAAGACACTCTTGGCCACCGTGACGGGCCCTGACCAAAGTCTTTGTATGAAATGCCACCCGTAAGTGGACTATACGCTCGTTTGCTGTTTCAAATCAAAATTAAAAGAAAATAGTAAATGTATCAGAGCTTTTAATCAGTAATAACCCAGTTTAAAACAAAATTTAACTAGAGTCATAAAATAAAATATTAAGCCATAAATATCGTTTTCACAATGAGATCAATCTCGTAAAACTGCGGGTTCGAAATACGAAACAACATACTTCGTAGTACAACGATGCACTTAGATTTTTACTGCGATACTAGTGTTGCTTGAGTTTATGTATCTATACTTCTATACTAATATTATAAAAGTGAATGTAAATTTGTTTGTTACAGTTTCACGCCAAAACTACTGAAC
>DWNR01005462.1:0-10155 GCA_018250455.1 Polygonus leo
GGATGATTACTGATGTCCATGGGCGGCAGTGACCACTTATCATCAGGTGGACTGCATGCTCGTTTGCTACCTTTATAACACAAAAGAAAAGATCTAAATTCTAGTGATTCTATTCTCGATATTATCGTTGGTAACTAACAAAGAACTAATTAAAAACCAGATGATAATAAATTTATGAATAAAAATTGTATCGATATAAAAGTCTACATAATATAGAGTGCGATTCAGTGGCACACTTTCTTCACATAAACAGTGTATTTTATTATGTTTATGTAATAAAATTAAATATCCAGTAGAGTAATATGCCATAATGTTTGTCTTGTTACGTGTAACTTACATAAGAATTACACGCAAGTAAGGATGACTGGTTAGGTTTCATCGCTGTTGGACATAGAAAATCTTAGGTGCGATATCCAATTGATTCAAGTAAATCAAAGAAGAAAATATGATATTTTTTTACTGTATAAGTATAAAAAAAAGTTTGCAGTCCACTTGATGGTAAGTGGTCACTGCCGCCTATGGGTATTTGTAAGTAGCCCGAGGTAAGATTGAATTGTACCAGAAGTAAGCCACAGACTTGTTAGGTACTAGAAAATGGTCTGAAAGCCGCACTCAAGATCAAGCTCAATTTTGAGTTCAGTTTATTTTTAATACGGCCCTTAGATTCCTGACATGAACGTATAACCGACAATCAAGCATCTCCTAAACACATTAATTACTTCAAGGTGGATTGTGAGGTTTGCGGCAGTACCTCCCCGACTAAACTACACTTTACTGATCTCTTATCACGCGTGAATATCCTTTGATTTAGTATAATAAATACTTAATTAAATTTTTTCAAATTTCAAAAAGAAATAATAAATGTTGATAAGTATACATGCTTGAAAAATAAATTAAAATAACCTCGTAAAATTATAAAAAAAATCAAGCAATAATCGAAATAGGAACAGTTAATTTACAACTTATTTACGATACGAGCATGGCGTTAGGCTTGATACAAATAACCTTTCAAATGAATGTATTAATAAAGCGTAAGGACATTCGTAACTGTTTATCTTAGTAAAAATATACATATTTTCATAAAAACACAAACATTTTTTTCATATATTTCCCCATAAAATTAGTTCAGATAAAAATCACATCAAGAAATCGAAGTAGTTGAATGTCATCGAAAGTGCAAATGAAAGTGCAAGCGATCCGTAACGCGAGCCGTGAAGGCAGTGTAACGTGATCACAGAGGTTAGGTGGCCAGGGTTTCTGAGCTAGTTCAAATACGTAATTCGATCCCGACTACTCGTACTACTGTAGTAACTACTCTCTGTACTTAACTACTCTCGATAATCTTATATTTAAAACTCACTTGTCATCGTGTTTGTTGACGCGCTCCTTCGAAACGGCTCGGCTGATTTTTATAAATCTTTTTGTGTATTTGATATTTGGTAGGTATGCGAATATTGGTCGAAAAGAAATATTTTTAATAGAATACTTTTTGATTAATTTTTGTATTTTTATTAGAATTAACATGGAGAAAATACCTATAACCCCATATTTTCACCTTTACCGCTAATTTATGAACCAAATTCACTAGATATAATTTCCTTGGCAGAACATCGTTTACTGGGTTTATTTCATAAAAAAATAATACCTCGTGAGTCGTGAGACACATGCTCATTACCCGGCTACGATGAAGCTAAAAGCTTTTTATTGCTAGTATATTTGTGTGTAAGTATATTATATTTTAACATATCGTTTAAGTTATCCACCCGAATAAATAAGTGCCTAGGTGGTAACTAATTTTTGGTAATTATTTTGTTTTTACATGTGTGTCCACCACAGTGTCATACATCTGCATGCTTCTTGATGCATCGGAATCTGAGGTTAAAATCAAAGGCGCGAATTTTTTCCGAAGTCATACGCGTTTTAGAAATCAATTATTACCATTTGTTATATTTTAGTACACTGTCAAATCATGAAAAAATCTCTTTGTTGGTGGATTTTTCTGGAGAAGTTAAACCTTTACTCTTGAAGAAAAATGTAAAATTGCAAATTAGTCCCAGTCTACCACCACCTAGGTTACATTAGGTTCTTATTTGTTGTACATTTAACCGATTCTGGTGAATATTGGACCCTTATTTTAATTTCGTGTTTATCTAAAAAGCTATAACGCCTGTTCGACCGAGACAATCGTGTAACTAAATATTTTTTTAATCACTCAATGATTTTTACTTAAGTTGTTACTTACATAATAATCAACGTGCTCATCTTCGGATATATGGTGGTAGTCCAAGCCGAGTCTGGGCTGGGCGTGGACCGAAGTCGAAGCCGGCTGCAGGTCGATAGGTCGAAGATACGTGAACACCCGTGCGTACACACAGGAGATGAGCACAGTCGCTATTAATATATGCTGTAACAGGTAACAGATAATATATATGTAAGTAAATAAATAATATTACACAAATACGGAAGGAGTCATACCCCAGTTGGTAAGATTTCATGGTCTCACACTAAGGTTTGGGATTTACTCCTTGGGCTGTGATTTTTTGATGTCATGTGCCTATTAAAAATAATTATGTACCACTTGTTTTAACCTACACACCTGAGAGATTATATAAATCTAAATATATAAAAGCGAAAGGTCACTTACTCATCACGAAATCTCAGAAACTAGGTACATGGGGTGGGAATTTCAAATTTTGCATGGGGGTTCTTTTTAGGAGGTAAGTGTGTGCTCACTAAAACGCAATTTTGCGAAATTCGACCCATAAGGGGTTGTTCTTGAAGTTGATAGGAATTTATAAGGCAGAACAATGTTTTCCGGGTTAGCTAGTGATATTATAATGGTGTATAAAATTTACCAACCTCCTGAACAATCTACCTTCACAGTATGTAGCTGTATGCGGAAAAAGAAAAGGTATCCTATGATACAAATAGGATATAGGCCATAGTCCATCGCGCTGTCCCATCCGAATGCGAATGGATTCACATAACATCCACATTCTTTTTGACAAAATTAACAATTTGGGCTTTCTTCTGATTCGAAAAGGAGACCCTTATCCAGCACAATACCAATAATTCAATTGAAATGAAATGGCGATTTAAATTAAAACCAAGCCTATTGTAGAAGTGGTTAGTAAAATAACGAATGGTTAATTTAACTAAACTTATCGACAAGGCGGGCAAGTTTACCGTCGCAAGTTTTGAAAGATACCTCTTTTTTTCCCCCCTTTACTGAAGAAGACTGTCATATTACGCGGCATTGTATTTTGTTTGGTAATGAAGTACTCAAGAAAAAATGATTTAAATCGTTGTTAATCTACACCGATCTATTGATATGGACGTGGTGTGACACTTTTTGTGCATGTTGAATGACATTCGAAGACAATATCACAAAACATTATAAGCTGCGCATCACAACAATGGCGTTTCTTATGCACATTTTCCCACTGATGCTTTCAAATGATGAATGATTACGTAGCAGTTTTTGTAAACCTTTTTATGAAATTAATTTAATTATAAGTGATGCTTGAAATGCTTACAATAGGATTAAATATACAGTGATTTTTTAACTAAAACGGTTAGTTATTAGTTAACATTTTTAGTACATTTTTTATAGATGATTAAATAAGTTATGAAGTAATAAACGTATTTATTTATAATGATGTCAATTAATTTATGTTAATCCTGTCTCGATCAAAATGGTTTCCTTTCATACTATAAAGCATTTCGGCAAAAATTCACAATCCTAAAGAAGTGTAAATTGCGTATACCTTTTATTTTTTGTTAAAACCTCTGAAGCGTGTGGGTTTACTTACATTGCTTAACTCAGAATTAATTTCTAAAACCCATATCCGAAAATCAAATTTACACTGTAAAAGGTCAAACTCTTGGTACCTTGGCTGCCTAATTAAAGTATGGTTTCATCATTTTGATAATACTAAACCAACCAATAATGTCGGTAACAAGAAAGCAATATCGGTGAAAATTAGCACTACTCCCAAATACATTTTTTTATTGTATAAAAGTAGCAAATAAGCATGCAGTCCACATGATGGTAAGTGGTCACTGCGGCCCATGGACATCAGTAATCATCCCCAAGCACAATTAAATTATACCTAAGTTTAACCACATATGCCTTGCTACCTCTGACTGCTAAGATGTTCACCTCGCTTATAAGTATAGCCAACGACCACGACTCTCCAGAATTGCTTCACGGAGGATTTTGAGGGTGGCGTTGGTACCGTCCCGGTCGAACTAAACGAGCTCTACCACCAAATATCTAACCAAAATAAACTTATGATTGACTGGTACGAGATTATCTCACCTTTACTGCCATTTTGTTATTCTCAGAACAAAACACAACTGATGTACTACACGACACTGATCGATATTACATAAAATCGAATAGTACACGTTTCGGAGGCGATGTATCGAATGTGGAGAGTGAAACTCTTACAAGTTATATATAGCTGCCGCAGGGTGGTGGTACAAGCAAATCGATTATAATAACCCGAACTCAAATACTGTAAGCATTTTAATTTTATTCTATTTACAAATAAAAAGAGGCTACTTACAATGATTTGTAATCACGAAATCATGAAATAATAAATTGAAATAATTATTTCGAAATGTTTTGTCGATGATTACTTGAGCGCTCAGCTCATATTATTTTTTATGTGTTAAAAAGTTTAATTAAAAAATAAAGAAACAGAAGAAAAGAAATACACACTTCACATACATACGTTTTATTAGATTTTGTAACCAAAAAGAGAGTTATTTAATAACGTAAAACGAATTGCCCGCATGCAAATTTCAATACCTAACTTTCTACAGCAAATAAAACGTTTATATGAAATACTAAGTGCGTCTAAACATCCGAATGAGCGTGGATTAAACCCGGAACCATATGTGCTCAGTGTTTCTTATCGAACTCCTCCAAAACGACTTGACCAATTTTTATGGAATACTAGCTGACCTGACAGGCGTTGTCCTGTCTTACCTATAAATATTGTTAGTACAAAAGTTATGTTGTTATGGTCACAATAGAAAAGTTAATATAATCGTTAAGTTTTCTTGATTTTTCTAATTTTTCCCGCAATTTTCTTAAGTGTTTCCTTAATAAGAACCATGTTTTGACAATAACGAATACAACAAAAAAAGAATTAGTGAAATCCAGTCCAGCCGTTCACACGTGATGCCATGGATAAGGAAAATATATAATAAATAATAAAAATGAATCCCTATTCATTTTTATTATATCGATTATATTTTGTGTGATAGAGTTTTTATAGGCCTAAGTGATAAGGGTCGCCCTATTTTTTTTCCAGATTTTTTTTCATTTTATGGACATTTTTTATCGCGCTTTTAGTTTATATGGCGGAACATCATTTACTGAGTCAGGTAATATTATACTAATTACTACATTAGTTGACTTGGCATAGTTTTAATCATATAAAAATCAAACCCGCTTGGATGCTTCTTCACAGCCAGGTTTTGGGAGAAAATGTAACTTGTTAATTCTTCCTTAGAAATTACCTTAAACTTAGATTACGCAAGAAAAATGTTAGTAATGCTACATAAAGTTAAAAAAATATATTTATTACAATTTCTTCGAATACAGGTCCAATATCGCTCTAGTCATTTTAAAATAAGCTAAAAAATTATAATATTATGTACAGCAGTACACGATGAAACATTAAAATCGGTCAATTCTTTTAGGGTAATCAAATTGAATATTTAGTTAGGTTCTAGCAATTACTAACTGCTCGTATTACAGTATCACATTAAATATAATTAACTTACACAAATACACTAACTTACTAAAAATTAAATGTATACTAGTCAACCGGAGTGTTACCACGGGCTCGGTTTTGATTTTGGAGAGGCGAGGTTTTCGGCTCTTTACAAGGCAAACATCTCAATTCTCAGGGGTAGCAACGTATTTCGTTTAGTTTAAGATATCCGTAAGATGGATGGCAATCACTTATCATCAGCAGGTTCATGGGCTCGTTCACTAACTACATGATTCACCAAAGCATCCATCCACGTTCCAACGTCTAAACATAACTATCGTAAAATAACCTTAGCTCCGTCAAATTACTACAAAACAATGAAGAAATGTGTATACCGCATCATTACCTTCCCGACAGTTATATCATGTTCATACACAGCTCAGCTCAACACTTATAATGTACATAACGTTGCAATGTGTTGAAATCCATCATATGCTGGATGCAACATTAAAACGATATGATGTGCAGTGTATTTGAGTTGAAGAAACTAATTCATAATTTCTTTGCTTAGGTTAATGGAAGGCAATGCTACAATGAAAAATATTGTTTATTTTAAAATTAACTGAATTGGACTAAACTTATAAAATACTATTCAGTGAAATCAGGCCTGAACCAGCGAAGAACGATGTCATGTATACAAAAGAACACGTTCATTGTGCTATCCTCAAGGAATCGTTACGTCAATTTTAATTTTGAACTATCCCTAAGGTAAGCAAAACATCAGTCGAGTCAGAACCCCTTTTGACACCTAGTCATCATTTTCATAATTCAAAAACAAACCCCTATTGCTTTAAGTCCATCCCATTAAAACATTGTTCACGATTGTTGCTCATATTATCACTTCTGACACATCCATAAGGTTTTTAACGAGGATTTATTACTATACTGTAACTATAGATTTTTGCAGCGCAAATGATAAATAGTATGTGTTACAACACTTTAATATGTCGTACAATATCCTGGCGATATATAGTTCAAATATATTTTTTATTGTAATAAAAAATAAATATTAGTACCGTGTGGTTGAAATTGTGGTGAATTCGACCAGGGAGTGTATCAGCGCTATCCTTCGTGAAGCAATTCGTGTGTTTCGGCGATCAGAAATAGCAAGGCATCTATGATCAACTTCTGGTACAATTCAATCGTATTTGAGGATGATTACTAATGTGTGTGAGCATGCTCGTTTGCTGCCTTTGCTAGCCATCTTTGACCATGACCAAGCCATAGTAGGTGTTTGTAAAAAAAAATACAATATACTCGTATGTGTCTATACTATATACATACTTATGTCAGTAGGTAACATAAAACATTTCATTCAAGTACGTTACACTTCGAAATAACTGATTGCTTACAGCATTTTGCAAGTAATGGAAATTTCTCCTACTTAGGTTATGGTTGCAGACAATCTTATAGCATTACAATATGTCACTAATATGCGAGAAAAGTTGCGCAATCATAAAGTCGTAGTCATCATAATACGAAACACAAGTGAAACGATATTTTTCCTATAAAAGTAGCAATCGAGCAAGTAGTCCATCTAATGGTAAGTGGTCATCGCCGCCCACTAGTAATTAACTTCAAGTATGATTGAATCTTACCTTAGGTTGACCACAGACGCGTTGCCAGTCCCTGAGGCATGTTCGCCTCGTGTATAAGTGTAACCGGCAGGGTACATACTTATATTTAGATATCAATAATCTAAATATAAAAATGCTTCTAATAAAAAGTTAGAAAATGTTTCGTGAAATATCTTGCTTGAAATTTTGCTTTCAATGCATTTCACATATTTTCTCTGAAACATGAGCAACCTATGTGTAATGTAGTATAGGTAAAACGTATTGATTCTTAAATATCCGATCGATGTAATATTTCTGCTTGGATTTGGACCTTGCAAACTACAAACTTGATAAACTATTTTTGGCTTCATGCTGTATTACTTTAACCACCTTCTGTACCTACCTTATGAGCCTTTTGGAAAATTATGTACAAAAGATATTCTAAATTGCTTAGTGGTTTAACTAACAACTAAGCAACAAACCATTAACCATTAGTTAATTGCTTTATTCATTTTTTATGTTAACTCTAATTAAACAGCGTATTAAAAGTATTAAAAATATTAGATATTAAATGTATTATGCTTTGGTAATTGCTTGATTTGAAGTGAATTGATTAGAAGTGAATGTTCTTTTTGTAACGATTATTTTATGTGCATTTATGGTTGGCACATAAAATAGTCGGTACAAAAAGAATAAGAACGTTACAAAAAACATATCGTAATGTACAATATGAAGCCAGCTTTACTCGACTCGGACCAACCTACTTTCCTCGTTCACCCTAATTATACGACAATGCTAGTAACATTGTTCTCATTATGTCCATAACGTTTGTGAATACTTCACCTATGTAAACATTTTGAATATGTATGATTGCTTGGTCTTGTGTTAACCATACTTCTTGATTCATGACAAACTTCCGCAGATTTTTGTAATGAGACCTAATAAAGAGCATACAGACCAACTGATGTTAAGTGTGTTATTAAGTGCGATTAGGATTTAACAGAAACTAGGTTATTCTTTCATTCGAAGCGTAAATCTTATATCTTAGTCCCTACGGACTTACATTCAGCAACGCATCTGTGGTGAATTTTAAATACGACTCAATCGTACTTTTGGATGGTTACAGATGTCCATGAGCGGTAATGGCCACATAACATCAGAATGATTGTAGTTCATCCTCGTTTACTACCTTAATAGTTTAAAGAATGAAAAACCATAAAAACGTGGTTACCCCTATGACTAGTCTAGTAGTACACTAATATTTTAGGCTTAATAATAAGCAGCGACAGACAACTGTTTAAAAACCCGATTTCTTACGCAAATGCTCCGGATTCGAATTTCAATGTTTTCAAAATTACGTGCAGATTAAAATTGAATTGTATTGACATGACATGCCTAACATTTATATGTTAGGCATGTAATTTCTCAAGGATGTGTTAAGTCGAATGACTCGCAGTTCGAGGAGCTAAATCTTTATCTATATGAAAGGCGAATCGTACCTTGTAGTAAGACAATAATCGGTTGTAATAAATATTATAATATGTTATTCTTAATCACACCGTGCTGTAATAATCTGCGATCTGTATCATTAATGTTATATTTGTAACATTATTACTACAATTACAAGTAGGCAGACAATAAAAAATAAGTTATACAAATAGGTCTGATAATATCTCATAAAGGAACAAAATAAGACAGTAATTATTATTGTAACAGATTACGTTGCAAGTTACGCTGAACTTATACAACTTGTATTAAACACGCGCAAACAGAGTTCCAGAATTGACTCAATATTAGTTGCTTAGTGGTTGAAAATTGCTATAATTGAAAGTATAGAGCACCAATCTCACATGTATATGGTGTGACTAAGCTTTTGATTGCTTCTTTCGCATACATTAGAAATAATGTAAATGATTCATGGTTCTAAATTCCTATGTAATTAACTTAAAATATTCCAGATTTTCATACTAAGTTACAATTTGTATTTCAACCGCGTTTGTCCGATCTTTTTTACAAAAACTCTCACATTGAATCAGTGATTGACCTTTTCTTTTCATGTATAGGTATTGATTAAATTGTAACTTAGCATATAAATTGTTTAAAACGTTTCTAAATCATGAATACTGACAAGATGTTTGACATAGGCCTAAATTGTCGAAGAATTACAGACAGACAGTACAGACCCTACAATTATAATATTCAAGTCAAGTCAGTAAAAGGTGGTAGAGCTCATGTAGTTTAACCGGGTAGGTACCACCGCCACCCTCATAATTCTCCGTAAAGCAATTTATTGTGTTTCGGTTTGGAGCGGTGTGGTTGCAGGCTATACTTATAAATGGCGAATATCTTAGTCCTAAAGGATAGCAACGCATCTGTAGTTAACCTCAAATACGATTTAATTGTACTCGGGGATGATCATTAATAGACTATATACTCGTTTGCTACCATAAGACGATAAAAAAATCCAAATATGTTAAAATCGTTTAAATGCAGTTAGGCCTCTCTAGTTCTAGCAGCCTAATTTATAGTCTGTTAGCTTCCAATAAAAAACCGGTACCCATCGATTAAAGTGCTCTCCGAACCACGAAATCACGCACGTAATATAATCTTTTTATAGCGTTCAATTATCTTACTCCCGAAAGCGCTGATTTTGCATAACTTTATAGACTAGTCACAATCTGCACTATTCAGGAGTTTATGCTTCATTATGTATTGTACAATATAAATCTATAAATATAATAAAACTGTAGACAAGTTCAATTCTGTACATTGAATAAAAACTAGAAAAAATACTCCTAGGGGTCTTCATA
>DWNR01005463.1:0-10153 GCA_018250455.1 Polygonus leo
CTTTTCTAATGGGTTTCATCCTACTACGATTTTATTTCACTTTTTATTATTTTTAAAGGCTTCTACCCTGGTCTACTTAATGTTTTTCGATAACAAAGTTTTTTGTGCTCAATGTACTCGGAAAGACGGAGTACGTGACCAAAGAGATTGAAATAGTTTCACGCAAACTATTGTTAGAACCAAACTTACGTTACAAATAGTTTGGTTCGGTTTGATCACGTATTTTTCTTTGAGATGGATAAATAAAACAAAAATAGATAGAAAGTCTTTCCTACATATTATTAGTTTTGTAAAATAAATCTTCCGATGAACTTAAACAAAATTTATTGTGGTAATTTTACATGTCAACTCGTCACTCGTGACGAAAATTTATGTATTTTAGGTGAAAAAGCATTATCTTAATTGTATTTTTAGTTTAAAGTGCATTTATCAGGAATTTCTCTACAATAAAAAAAATATTAATAGATAAAGTGAAGTTTATTTACTTCCGAAATTAGGTATTTCCACTCCAAACGTATACAATAAAAAACCTCTAGGAATTCCCGCTCCAAATCAAACGAATATCTCTTAACGTAAAACGAAGTAGTACATTTAAAGTTAAAAGTAAATTAGCCTCTGGATTTCGCATATGAGCTGCACGCAACTCAAAGGAAGGGAAAGTGGTCGAGGTCCATTCCATATCGGGCGCAGACGCGCGCCCAATTAGAGGGAATGCGCCCCTGGGACATGCTGTACAGGGCGCTGCCTTATTAAAGGAAACTGCAGTTGAATTGGCAAATGTACGTAAGTAGTCCGTCTGATAAAAAACGACGTAAATGTTTTGCGTAAACTAAACCCGACGCACTCGGACAAGGGTGGGCTACATTTATTTTCGGGACAAATGGGATACGATATAAAAATTAGAGATATTATTGCAATATTTTTAACATATGAATACGATATAAAAATTAAAATTTGATAAAAAATGCGGAAATTCATTTCAATTTAATTGTTAATATTAAATCCCAAACATTTTACACATTCCTCTGAAAAAAATATTAAAATAATTACATACAACTTAAAGTACTTTACTAAATTAACATTTCATTGGACTCTCTACAAGGAAATAAATTTTCGTACTCGCATTTTAAGGTTATTCCGCAATATTTGAGTCAATAATTAACGATCTTAATCCTATACGATATGTGCGGAATTTTCGAAACGTCGACTTATAAATGACTTAAAGGAGGAAAGTTAGCAAAGTAAATAATTGAGATATAAAGTTATCAGCACTCGACTCGAAATATCTCGGGAGATTAAAGCGAAAGAATCTGGTTTGAGATCCGCCTGTACACGAACTCCTCCATAAAAGGCGGCCCGTCGACAATGGCCTGGGAACTCAGCTCATTTGAGGAGAAAATATTACGTCGTGTCCGACTCACTTCGCTAAATCGCTTTTAAATGGAACCTTGCGAAGACGTGTTATGAAGACATGAGGAGTGTGATTAGTGTATGTTGCAAATAAATGACTCTCATTTAAAGACACGCGATAATCTGTCCGAGGCCTTTGCATCGAGAGTGCAAGACCTTTGCGTCGAAAGCATGCGTGTTTGAACCAAGGTCGATCATTGGTTGGTCAGTTCATTTATTTTATGGAAATATTTTATGGAGCTTCATTCGCGCAACACTTTGTGAAGTCGTAATTCCTTAGTTATGCATAACATTAATGATGTCTGTTAATATCATAAACCTACCAATATATCGATTTTTTTATTTCCTCTGTACTTACTACTTACTATTTATATACATAAATAGAAAGTAGTTATATAATAGGACTATAATATAATAGTAATAGGACATACGTCCTACCTAACCGCATTAACGTAATTCGTCTGAAATACTGTTACTACGGTATATAAATAAATGTAATACCGATATTCTCAATCTGAAACATGCAGCATGTATCTTACTTGGCTCTTCATACTACACAATAATTCGGGAGCACTCTGCACCTATTATTATAAGAACAATTATTAAAGCCGAAATTGTTAGAACGGTACTTACAGTATCTAATGGTATTATATCTCATTAGGCTTCTCCAGCCTACGATTCATAAAGGTTAATATCAGTTACATTCATATGGGCGTAACATCAGAAATAATATTCCATTATTAGAATTAAACTCGGGTACAGAAAAGATTCAAGATAATACACAATTAATCCGCTTACGTCACATATTCACGCTAAACCCAATGCAAACAGAGGGCAGCACTGTCGCCAAATATGATATCACCAGGATTATCACTATTTATCTGAACGTGATAGCGATAAATTGACTCGGGCGCCAAGCTGGATTTTTATCACTCGAGTAATCGTAAAAGTCAGTCGCGAGTCGTGAATACGTTGATTATAAATTAGGAATCTAATAAAAATCGTCAGAATTATATAAAGAGGTCCTTAATAGATTATACATCTTCTGGAATAAATAGGTTGTACCTACATGTATAATGACAGAACGTGAATATGACAGATAATGTTTTTTTAAACAGTTTTCACGGCATTGAATATCTTTGGCTTTTATCTTACAACATTTATAAGTCGTAGTAACGTCCAGTCAAAGTCCAGTAACCAAGTCTTGACTTGAGCATGACTTGGACTTAGTCATGCTCAAGTCAAGTGGTGGATACTTTAATAGAAGCTTCTATGGAGCTTTGGAAAAACACGAAAAAACCCGATTAACTGGATTACACTTTTCCCCTACACTTGTGCACATTACTGAGCACTTTATGTTAAAACTTCCACTTAATTTACTCATAAACTCCTGAAGAACACAAGCTTTAGGAAATAAAACAATGTCAAAACATGCGAATCTTTTAATGTTCTCGCCAAAACTTCGACAGATAATGAAACATTATAGAGGAGTAAAGTAACGTGGCTAACGTTTCTACGAAAAGTGATGGTCAATTGACTCAGTCGTTTCAATCACGCTTATGTAAGTCATGTAAGAAATATGGCGGGAAAACTCGCTAAAGTGGAACCCATCTCATACTAATCGTATAGTAATAGTATCATAGTAAAATAGATTTTACACTCTGTCTGTGACAAAATTTCGAGAAACATTTCGACAAACAAACTAAATTTTGAATTTAACAAGAACCAAACCAACCAATCTCCATTCAAATCATAAGGTCTAATCTACTAACTTAAGGGTACCTGACCATAACCGTGCGTCAATAGACGCGTACAAAAAATATTTTCATTATGACCATTCGACGCGGCGTTCTCTATTGACTACGAAACCGTACCACAAAAACCTGCCGAGTCTCCTTCGGTAAGAGCAAATCACAATGACCTTGCTCCGGCTAACGAAGGCTGTGGTACAAGGCTGCCCACAAAAAGAAATAAAACAGCCGAGTAAAGACCTGCCTCCATAGATTTAAAAAAATAGATACGCCGTTGGTGACAAGAACGGAATTCGTCAATATTTTTTTAGAGTTTGTAGGGTCACTTCACTTGTATTTCTTCTTCCCTTTTGGCACTCCTACGAGTGAACTTGGCTTTTCTTTTTAATTGTTTTGAGACCACCTTCGAGATAAACCGTTTCCAATTAAAAAAATATCATCAAGTATAAATTCGAATTAAAAATATTCTCATTCTTAAATCGATTCAAAGTTAAATGAAATAATTTACTTAAAAAATAGGCATACAAACACAAAAAAATATCAAAAATTCTAGAGGTGACAAAAAAAAGTATGGCTTTATGTAATAAGTATATTTATTTCTGAAAACATTACGCTACGGAGTACAATACACTACCTACACTACGCACATAGACAAAACACATACCTACTTTTTTTATAGTACGAGACATACACACACGTTTTTGACAAGCCATATATTTTCAGCACGTAGGCATATCTAGAGATTTATATCGAAGCCTGCCACAAAAAATAATAAAAGCAACGATGTTCGACAAGTGCGACGAACCGAATTTTTGTAATTTATTTTTGTTCTCCAGTCGTGATTTTTAAACAATATAACATAAATCGTTAGATGCAGATAAGTAAATTATGTTTGTGTTTACGGTGCGCGCGTGCCGATTCTTGTTTTATTTTTCAAGGTATTTATGAAACTATAGCTACATAAATATAGTGTTTATGAAACTTATAACAAAAAGACTGATTCAATTAAATCCAATGTTTTTAACTGTATAAAAAGTCATAGTTTTATCTCAAATAGATCATATTTCAATTATTACAACAAAACTATATTTCACTGCCATATTATTCTCATAATTCTACTAAATAATGTTAGGACATGTTTGAGGAACCGAAAATACCCACCTTGTTTAATAGAACACACACAACAATCTAAAGCAGGACATAGTTTTGCAAATCCATGCCTTACTCACTTTACTTCACAAAAACCCTACGTTGGTACTCAAAACTCCAGCTAAAATTGAACTTAGAGCCGTGAGCGCATTAACTGTAAGTATCTTAATACTTACATTGATATCAATGTTTAATTCATTATTGTAATCTTAGTTTAACTTTGTGCATCTTCAAGACCTTAATATATAATGTAATGTATTTTACGTCAAAGCCTTATTTATATAATTTTAGATACATATTCTTTCCTATCACGTCGAAGGAAACGCATCAGAACAAATGGGAGATTATATTATTTATGGGGCAGGCGTCTATCTGTGTGAAATATGGGCAGATGTGTTGCGAATTGGGTTACACTGATATGATAATATTCAATATTGAACTAGAGTAGACTGTGGCATGCTGTATTATCAACATTAAATATTAACTCGTCAACTAAAGTAAACTAGATTTAAGGATAAAATACTCGTATAATAATTGTAGAGTCTATAATTTCAACATGTTTAAAAAAAATTAATAATGCTTCTGTTTCAAAAGATTTTTGTGTTACTGATATATTGATATATTATTAAAATATACAGAACCTTTAGTTGTTTTAATAAAAATACCTGTTTTTTTTGTTTCAATAATAAATTATACTTACCACGAAAGTAAGTAAAGATGTCACTCAAAATCTTAACCTGATGTAAAGTTTTACTTTAATCCTTTTTCATTTGTTAGAATCGAGATAGATCGAAATACTATTTATGTATGAAATGCTTCTTTGACAAATTGATTTAACTTTCTTCATCCGTCTCTGGAATTCGGGTCTGGGCCTCTTCGCCGTGATAAACGTTAATATAACTTTATTGGGATTTTTATTATGATATTTACCGCAGATCTGTTGAACCTCAATATAAATATCCAGAATTTCAAGTGTATTCTTACCTTTTAGTTATCTCCTAACAAGGTATGGAGGGCCATTTTTACAACTCTCGGTCAAATTTTATGGCTTTCCTTTGTAAAATGGATTGTAAGGGATCAAAAGAAACTCTTAGGTATACTTTTACGAGTTCTTAAAAGGTGTTAAATCTTTTTCAATCCTTAAGAAGGTTGTAAAATACAAAAAGCTGCCAAATGAGGTAGATTTTTGTCAAGTTATCGACGATAAGAAGTCGTTAGGAATAATAAAAATAAGTACATAAACGAATAATCTGCATTAATAAAGATATAGAGTTTGTGAAGATAAGACATTTTTGTAGATATGACACACTATTAACTTGTAAAGCTGAAGCAACAAATACTAATAAATTTTAAGTCTATATTACCAAAGAGGAACTTTAAATTTAACATTACAGCAGTAAAAACAATTATATTTGCACCAACTAAACAAAAATTAGCGTGTTAAAAGTTCTTTAAAGGTACAAACTAAGGTTACTTGCTTATTACATTTCATGAAATACATTTTGCCTTTATCTCAGTATACCGACAAAGCTATAATTATTTTTCCTATTTGTAGTTAGTATCTGTTATCTGCAATCCATTGAACCGGTTAGCAAAGTTTGCATGTAAGTCGATAATTGTTACGCCATGACACATTCTTGCTCCCGTCTGCAAGTAATTAATTTAAATACATATCAAATGTTGAAGTACCGGTTGCTATATAATACAATACACTAGATGAGGCAACAGAGGTAGAAACCTTATGTCTTAACAGTCAATTTAATTACAGATCAAGGACAAAAATCTACAATTTTTAAACCGATCTTATAAACTAGTGATGCTTAACTTAAGTCGTACTTTGACTCATCTATAAAAAACATAGTTATCCATAGATTATTCTCATAAATTCTTCACTGTTCATTATTTAAATGAAGTACTACTCGTCTAGTCGAATTAGTATGTCTACTGTGAACACAAAAGTTCGACTCCTCGACCGTAATCCCACTTTTCTGAATATTATGATCCCTTACTCGTCTCTTTCATGTGCCTTGTTTGCCTTTATTTCTCTTGTTTAGAAAATCCCGAAAACGAGAGAACGACCAGTCAAGCCGTCTATTCGAGTGCAAAATGCCTTCAGAGTAGCAAAAGATGATGACAAAAACACGAAGACGTATTTCGTGCATTCAGAGTAGCTACAAGCTCCACATCCTACGCACGGTGGTGGGCGGGTAATAACCTAGCATGCCTCGCTTGGTCTTGAACCATTAGTAACCTGAGCGAAGACAACATTGCATGCATTTCTACCGATAAACCACTCGCTAACTCTTCAAGTGACATAACACAACTTTGAATACGCCTACTTACCTGCGTATGACGAACATCGCGCATGAGAAGTGAAAATGGCGTCTTAATATTAAGGCAACGGTATTTTAACGTAATTATTTGACGATTGAATTGATACACTTATTAAAATGATAACTTCAAATTGCTACCTACTTTCTATATGTTTATTTTATACTAATATTTCCATCTTGTCACGTATAGTGTTTCTTTTTTGGATATAAATATCTGTGATATTTTTATGTTACCAATTGTTATGTTATGTTGTAATTGAAAACTAATTGCAATAATTGAAAAGATATCTGTTTCATACCTTATTTAACGCTACAGTCCATTTCACCACAAGCTTTACAAATATTGTCACCGAACTGTAACTTAACTTTATTATTACGATCAGATAATCATAGTGCCTACTAAATAATTCGCAAACCAACAGTCACCATTGTTACCAACATACAACGTCGCAACAAAACAATTCATTTAATGTTGAATAAACGGTTGTTAAACGCCTTTTGAAACACGATAAGGGGTTAATTCTAAGCCGTGACCTATTGAAACAACGCCCACAATCATTTTAATGATAAATCAAATGTCATTATTATCTCGCAAACCGACAAAAACAATGGCAATAGGTTAGTGTTGTTACTGTGGGCGTATAGGCTTGTTACGATCAGAAAACTATAAACAACTATTTATAATGCAATTAAAGATAATGAACAGATGTTATCACTCCATGCATTATTTATTGATCTTTTATACAGACGTATACTATATGATAAAAATGTTCGTAATACATATAGCTGTACGCGTGTACCTTTGAAACAAAATGAGAAAGAACAATCAATGATTGATCGAGACTTTTTGAACTGCTTTCTTTATGTGTTGAAGGTATGTCTACAAAACCTTTCCATGAAACTTTATAAAATATAATTTATGTTCTAAAAATTACCTCATAAACTAAATAATACGAGTAGGGGGATATTTCAGAGAATAATGTCGTATTTCTTTATGTTCTTGGGAGCAGATTCAAGATCCTTCTTCTTAGGTGGTTTTATCAAAACTTTGAATAAGTTTGTAATAATTTACTTAGATGAATATGAAACACAGTGACCGCAAACAATCTGTATTAGTTACTTTCCGCATACAGTTTGATAATTTATACAATATCAATAACTTTTCGAGGTCAAGATTCTTTAAATTCTCTTACAGTAGTTTCGGGAAAAGTATTGCCCTAAGCTGTGGAATACAATGGTTTCTTTCAAATAAATGCACAGTCGTTAGAAGGGCCAAACTCTTCCGACTCTACCGTTATTCGACAGTGCCACAGATATTAACATAACTCCGTAAATTTGTTTGATGTTCAGATTCTCGGAAATGAGTTTTAACTTATATAGCCTTTAAACTGCACGTACTCAACTTAAATATCTCGTATACAGCGTCGTATCTATTGTATCAGAATACAAATTGGTCACAAAACAAGTACTTGAACATAATAAGTACACAATAGACGTATTCTAGAATACAGACCTTATTTTTATTATGCGATCAATCATTAAAATTACAAACTATATTAGGTAAACATTTTTATGCACGTTACAGAATGGCCACCATACAGATCTGTGTCTACACTAAACTGGTGTAATTGTGGAATTTCTCTTGTGATATTCCCAACGCTCTGTGGCTATGGGGCTCTTAAAAAAAGTGTAAAAGTAACTCTCCTTTAAAGCCGGCGACGCATAGGCGAACCCTCTGATATTGCAAATATTCATGGACAATGGTGACCACTTTCCACCAGGTACTCGTCTGCCTTATAATTATTTTTAATTCAAACTAAAGTGATAGCGCGTTCATGTCGTAATTTGACTTCGTTATATTAGTAAGGAAATAAATAAGTTAACTAGCTACTAATGTTCAAAGCTCTGATCTCGAATAATTGGAACGATGAGCAGTTAACGGCAGCCATAAGAAATGAAGGTTTAGACAATTACAACGTTGAACGCTTTTTATTAACATGTGAGGCTAAATTTAGATAAACGTTAACTAGGAAAAGATAAACTGAATGTAATTAAGTTAAATGTATATTAAGTAAACGAGAAAGGGATTATTGAGACGACAAATTAAATTCGAATTTATTTTACATAAATCTTCATCCCTTTTTAGACCCTTATCGAATGAATTTATTCAATCCCTTATTAGTTTACTTAGTATTACTTTCTACGTTATATGTAAGAGTTCCATATTGTGTATTTCTCCTTTTTTAAATTGCGTATCCTCAACTCAAGTCTTTTTAAGCAGGTACTTTAGTCGCATACTTTAATATCCTGAAATCGTGCTCGATAAAACTAAAATTTCAGGACCTTATTATTTGTGATATCATATTTGCAATGCGAATAAATAATCTTTGTTTACATTTAAACGAAAAATTTTAATTTAAAACAATGAATTCGGTTAAAATATCTGTGAATGTTAAGCGAGTGGATGAATTGCATGAATCGAATCCCACCATTACGTAGTCGTTACTATATAAATTATACTTATTATCATAAATGCCACCTGTTACCACAAATCCTTATGGATAAAAAAATCCAATTAAAACATAAAATCCTTGTCCACAACAAACTCCGGATTTAGTTACATATTTTTATTTCATTGAGTCGTTTGTGTGTTTGTCCCCAAATAATAGGATCCTATTAGACACTTTCGCTCCACAGACGAGAGTCTCAATGTCCCGCTGAGTGTGACGTGTGAACACTTTAATTGGAGGGAATTACTCACTGGGGAACAACCCCTGTGAGCAGAAATAGGATTGAGAACTGTGGTTCTGAACTAACGACACAAATTGCGTTGAATAATTTACTCGTTCTTGGGGATGAAAAGTTATGGTGAAATTTATTTATAAAAGAATATAGGTATGTATTTATTGATAAAAATTCACTATGTACTATGTTCTTAATAAGCTTCTATGTCACTAGTTGCGATCAGAAAAAAAAACCTTGTGCCGTAGATAGGTATATTGATATGGCAGTAGATGCAGAGACCTGTTGTAGGTAGTGGATTTGGTAAGAGATGCATATAAGTCGCAATGGTTACCGTTATAATGTATAAATGTCACATCATGATATAAATAGTAAAGAGATGTTCGAGAGAATTCATTCCACGTATTGTATGTAAAATATCCAGTTGAAGTGGATGTAACAGGGTAACAGTAGTGGAACAGTAATTTATTAATTAGAAGTAACATTAAATAATATAGTTGCATATCTCACAATTATATAAACGATTTGTGTCTGGTTAGTAAAGAAAGAAGAAGTAAAGAATTATATTTATCTTATTATGCAGAATACTCAATATGAAGAAGAGTAGTAAAACATTATTAAGCCCATGTTGGTACTGTGGACCACTCTTGACCTATATTCAAAACTAGCTGTGCCCGCGGCTCCGCCCGCAACCCCCCCTTTTAGGGGTTGAATTTTTATGGCCTAAAACACGGCCGAGGATCGTCTCGACAGATTAGTCAAGTTGGC
>DWNR01005464.1:0-10152 GCA_018250455.1 Polygonus leo
CGTGTTCTGTTATCGATTCTAAGTATCCCCAGACATTTTTTTTACGAATATCTTCCATGTACAGACTTTTGACCCTCATTAGCTTTATTATATGTATAGATTTCATGTTTCTACATCAATTACTTTAGGTTGTCAGTTTTTTCTCTTTTTAATAAAGTCTGAGGAGTAGTACCTAGTACAAACATATCCTATCTTAAATTGCACAAAAGTGGCACATTATGTGTAAAATTTTATTATTATCAGTTATGTGGTTTTGGAGATCAACTTGGTTGGACATTTTTTAGGATTTTTATATATGAAGACTAGCTAATTCAGCAAATGTTACTCTGCCATATCTTAATATATAAAAATGAATGTTTGTGTGTATGTCCTTTATAGAATCGAAAACTATGCATTTGATTGTGTGATGATCCTTAGCAAAGTTGTTGTGCATGAGCCCAGGAAGGTTTCCCAGGGGTACAGCTAGTAAAGTATAAAGCAGTGGTAAAAAAAAAAGAGTTGGTGGTAGAAGGGTGAAAATTTGTTTGTATGTATTTTTAATGTCAAAAAATAAATTTAAATTAAATTTATTCCCTTTCACCCTTATCACTTAGGGGTAGTAGTTTACATCCTTTAATTCAGACGTAATGAATATACACACAAAATTTTATAAAAATCGGTGAAGCTGTTTTGAAGGTGTTTTGTCACAAACATTGATATGTGAATTTTATGATACGGATTAATATGTCATTCTGTAGGGTACTAACAATGATATTTTATAAAACCAGATAAGTTATCTCATACTAAAATATGGTTGAAATGTGTGCGCATTTGTGTTAAGTTGGTATTACTTAATTTTTACATATAATTTATTGTGTATTTATAATATAACTAGCTGACCCCGCAAACATTGTCCTGCCATAAAAAATATATATGAAAAAAAAATAATGTCTATGTTTTACGCTGATGTACAATCTTCATTATTGTAAAGTTTCATTAAAACCCATTCAATAGTTTTTCCATGAAAGCGTAACAAATATCCATACACTTTCCCGTTTATAATATTAGTAGGACAAATGTATTTTCACATTCAAAAAAATCAATATATTTTTCTTATTTACATTTACTTGTCAAATTTTAATAGCAATATATACATAAAATGAATCACCAAAATGTTTGTATGCTCTTAACTTCCAAACAACTGTACCAAATTGGATAACTCATTCCTTTATGTGTTCTTTATTGTCAGGAGAAGGTTTGTATGAAAAAAAATATAAAGCCTGGGCAGCTTGTTCAAAATAAAAAGCCTTTAATTGCATAAGTCCTTATTTGTCCTAATTCAGACTTTTGTACATTATATCATAAACACAGCATTGTGTATAGCAAGTCTAGCATTCTGACTTAGAACCTTGCTACCTTACCTTACTCTCTGCCTACCCCATTAGGGATTTGCCGTGAAGATGTGTGTGTGTACATTATATCATTGGGATCTACGTAGAAAAGTATTCTATTACCAAATCTACATCATCTGATTTATCTATCCTATTACTTCTGCAAACTAAAATACCAGACCACCGATTAAAAGTGGTAATGGCTATTGAAAATGAAGAACTATTTCATAGGCTAGTAATGTTTACCATTTGCTAGGAGGAAATAATTTTTTAATAAGTTTTCCGTGTTTGTATTGATTCAAGACTTGGCAAAACCTGTGAGTATAGGTATAGTGACTGTGTAATAATAACTGACTCTGATTGACAATGCGGAATGGGTGCTTTGTTACGCAAGCAGGGATTAGGTGGTCTTGAGGGAAAGGCTTAAATATGTAATTTTTCGAGTTCCACACCCCAAGGGTAAAATCTAGACCATATTACTAAGAGTCCACTCCGACATGGGTAATGGTGACCAGGGACATAGGTAATGTTCCTTTACTAGTTTCTTAAATGTGATGATATTTTTCGATTTATTGTGTTTCGGTTCAGAGAGGCGTGGTTGCAGATTATACTTCACACAAGGTGAAGTAGTTCTGTGGGGTTTTGATTCTGTGATCAATTTTAGGTACCACACCATCATACTCATTGTTCATTATAAATGATCATAGTGACCACCTACCATCAGGTGGTTTGTATGCTTGTTTGCTACTGAGGGGCAGCATGTATAACCTTGTTATTCTAAAACAATTAAGCACATGACTAACTGTAAAATAAGCTTAGTCATATGTAGTTCATATTGTCATTGAAATACCTAACATTTTTTTATGTAGTAAGGCTGTGAACACATAGATATTAAAAATGTTTATTTCCTGCGATTTTGACGCGTTTATTTTTATTTTAACATTCCGGGGTTCGTAATTCATAGTGTATATATTAGGGTATGTCAAAAACAACAATATCTATTTTTTCTTTGCTCTCTCCCGAAAATATCTCAGAAAATATCCCAACACAGATGTTGAAAGTTGAGCTCAAAACTCCAATTTTCAAATAAGAGGTTCTCCATCGAATTTTAAGTTTTCCCGTTTAAATAATATGGAGAACATGCGTTTTTTCTATTTTTTAGTGAACTCCAAAAAAGGTTTCTTAATTCAATAGTATATATGCTTTTTTATGTGTGTTCACAGATAGCGTTATCGTTTATGAACCAATTTTAATAATTATTTTTTTGTTGAAAAAAAAAAGATATTCCAAGGGTAGTCCCATGATAAGAAGACAATATTGTCGTTTTTTGGCATACCCTAGTATCACACTTCCAAGCATCATCAAAGCTAATTCATCATCAAAGATCATTACATATAATTCAGATACATGAAGTACCTCATTAGACAGTTAATTATTTCTTGTTTTTCTTACTTTTCTTAATCAATTTATCTTCATTATAAGATCTAAATCAGGAAGACAATCAATGCATTATTAAAGGTCATTTTTGATTATCTCCTTGATAAAACAGATAACAATGAATTCTTGTATGGATTTCAAAGGAAATGAAAGAAAATGATCATGTGGCAATATCTGCTAAACAAAGCAATATTCTGTTATGCTTTTATAAAGGCAACTTATATCTACTAGCTATATCTGGGATGTGTTGCAATGCCATTAAAAGTATAAAGAAAAAATCCTACATATTTGGGGTGAGGATAGAGGTCGGGGGAGGGGTGGGTACATGCAATCCACCTGATGTTAAGTGGTCACTGCCGCCCATGGACATTACTGATCATCCCCGAGTACGATTCAATCATACTTGAGGTTGATCACACATGCGTTGCTACCCTAGAGGACTAAGATGTTCGCCTCGCGTTTAAGTAAAGCCGGCAACCACGCCCCTCCAAACCGAAACACAATGAACTGCTTCACGGAGGGTTATGATGGTGGTCTGGCAAATTTTGGCTGTATTTTTTATGTCAAATGTACCCTGCGCGCGTTGCTACGCCACCAACTATAAAAACTGCCGAAAATTGGTCGTACCAACTCAGAAACCTTCGTGGGCTCATGCGCAACAACTTTGCTAAAGATGATCAAATGCATAGCTTACGATTCTTTAAAGGACATACAGACAAACATTAATTTTATGTGTTAAGATTTATGCCTCATGTGTAAACATCCTAAGAACTATTTATTATTACTCCATATTTGATCAAGCTGTCATATGTTCAAGTTGTTTGACTAGTTGACTCCATTTATGGTAGTAGTTATCACCTGTTATGTAATTTCATTTAACCTGCTTATGGTACTCAAAACGTCGCAAGAAAACTTACGTACTTTCTATATGTAGTTTTTTTATCGTATAAAGGTAGCAAACGAGCATGCAGTCCACCTGATGGTAAGTAGTCACTGCCGCCCATGGACATCAGTAATCATCCCCCAGTACAATTAAATAATACCTAAGTTTGATCTCAGATGCGTTGCTACCCCTGAGGACTAACATGTTAGCCTAGTATATACAAGTGGAGCCAGCAACCACGCTTCTCCAAACCGAAACACAATATTTGCTTCACGGAGGATTATGAGGCTGGTGGTGGTACCTCCCCGGTCGAACTAAACGAGTTCTACCACGTTGAAAACGTTAAGTTTGTACATTATCAAATATATTTGACAAATCGAGTGCCATAGTTACCATACAAAGTACCAAGTACCATACCATACAAGTTCGTGATTAAAGACTTGAGTTCGATTCCCGTCTCGACGGTAATCTAAATTATGAATTTTGATTTTTGTTCTGGGTATAATATATTTGTGTATATGTTATAAAACATCTGTTGTGAACCCTAGGCCCGTTAGACATTTCAATTGTACTTAGGTTGGCAACATATGTTTATGAGCGGCTGGGACCACTCACCATTTGGCGAACTGCATGCGACGAAAAATAATACCGTCAAGCTAGGTGAGTTCCCCGAGTGACCCGACGTTCTTAAACTCACCCCCATTACACTGCTTGTCTAAATCGATATCCGAACCTCACAGGAGAGGCCTTAAGATCAGCCGCCTTCAGAGGACTACTGAAGGCGGATGAACCTACTTAAGGCGAAAGTCTAAGCCCATCTCCTCTTCTAGGCCAGATTCTCTGTCCCGGCTAAGCCCTTCGTTGGCTTTTTTTTATTGTGTAAAGGAGCATGGAGTCCACCTGATGGTAAGTGGTCACTGCCACCCATGGACATTAGTAGTCGTCCCCAAGTACGATTGACCCAAGGTTGTCCACAAATGCGTTACTACCCGTGGGGACTAAGATGTTCGCCTCGTTTGTGTGGTAGGTAGGTTGCTACAATATCATTGCTACCGTTAATATTATATATATACAATAGATATGTTACTAACGCTCAAACAAGGAAGATACAAATGCGTGTGAATTGAGACGAAGTGGTACTCGCGCGATCCGACAGTGTATATCGTGTTTATTTCAAAGTAATCAAAAAAATAGGAAAAATGTTGATTTTCGTATTTTAAAAGTGCAAAAGTTACCATGGAAATAAATTTTCTTACTACTCCTGATTATGCAAAAATACTTATTAGTTATCTTATACATATAAAATGATTTGTCCTGCTTGACCGGCTGACGGATCAACGCACAGGCAAAAGCGCTGATGTAGAGACCTTATACTTGGAGGAGAGACCTTTTACTTGATTTCTTTGCATGTCGTAGGCATCAGATAAGAAAGGATTTTTTTCGATTGTTTTTCACGCCTAAATGGGTGAAAACAGGGTAGAAGTACGTAATTCCAATATACTTTTTTCGTAAACATGGGAAAACATCTTTCGTATTTTATTGGATTAGCGCCTAACGGGGTTAAAAATGGGTAGAAAGTTGTAATTTATATGGCAGAGCAACGTTTGCATCTAGTTAAAATTAAAAGTGCTCCTAACTTCTCACGAATTGGCACATATTTCAACTTTAATTTAGCATAGAGGTAACATAGCCAGTTATATTAAAATATTATTTACTTAACTCCACAACCTTTTGACCTTAAAACCTGGTTGAGCTAATGTTTTTAATTAATACCTACTAAAATATAAAGATAAAACCTTATCTCTTACGAAATAAAAAATATTAAAATGTGTTCTCACGATACGCAATTAGTGTAAAATATTATCAATTATGTTATCAAAATATAATATTAAAATTAATAAAAAAAATATAATTGGACATAAAGAAAATTAATGCTTATCTCTTTAAACCATTGAAAATTATGCTGAAATAAGTTAAAATTTTGTTTTTTTTTATATGTTTTAAAATAATATTTTGAATATAATTTTAACATTATTTAAGTACTTCTTTAATCAACGTTTACAATTTTTATTTAAATATATTGGTATGTATGGTGTTGTGTGCACATAAAATGCAAAAACTTTAAGACAAATATTATTTATGATTAAAAATGCTACACAAAATAAAAAATAAAAGAAACAAACGAAAAAAGAAAAACAAAAAAAAGATAAAAAAATTAAGTCAAAAATATATGATTCCGGCCAGGATCGAACTGGCGGCCTTCTGCGTGTAAAGCAGATGTGATAACCACTACACCACGGAACCAGATGAAAGGAGCTCTGAAAATATCAAAGTTGTTTCACAGCTGAATACATAACGTAAACGTACAAAAACATACAATATGTTTCTTATATGTCATACTGGCTAAGATTTTGCTATATGAATTAAAAATATAAAATCGCGTTCAAAAAGTGGGGTTGGTGGTAGAAGGATGAAAATTTTTAGGTTTCATGTATTTTTAATGGCGAATCATAAAAATCGTAAAATTGTCAAAAAAAAATGGGTTGGACACACAATCATACCAAGCTAAAAAAAGCATGTTAAAAATAGTAATTGCTTTTCGGTGAAGGAAAACGTCGTGAGGAAACCTGCATGCCCGAGAGATTGTAAAAAATCTCAAGGGAGTGTGAAGTCTACCAACTCGCACTTGGCCAGCGTGGTGGACTATGGCCTACATCCTCATTGTGAGAGGAGACCCGTGCCCAGCAGGACGATAATGGGTTGTGATGAAGAGGGCTCAAGTGACAAATGGACTGCCGTTGACTGCTGTTACGAAAACTACCAGAATAACTGTAGCTACTCGTGTGTCGTGTGTACATGACGGACGTGCGAAATTGAATTTTAATTAACAAAAACTGTTAATTGAACACGCGATGTCGAGGCATGTGAGTTTTTGCGTAGGTTCAATACACAAAAACACAAGCCGATGTTTTGTGTATGGGATTGTCGGAATTTACGTGTGTAGAATATTTTGTAACCTTACCAGGTTTACCAGGTGGTAGAACTCATGTAGTTCGACCCGGGAGGTACCACTGCCACCCTCATAATCCACCGTGAAGCAATTTATTGTGTTTCGGTTAAGGAGAAGCATGGTTGCCGGCTATACTTAAACGCGAAGCGACATCCTAGTCCTCAAGGGTAGTAACGCATTTGTGGTCAATCTTGGGTCAATCGTACTTGAGGATGACTACTAATGTCCATGGGCGGCAGTGACCACTTACCATCAGGTGGACTGCATGCTCTTTTGCTATCTTTACGCAAAAAAAAAGTTCGGCTACTAAAGTGTAACAACGCAAAAGTACAATGGAGGTCGTGAAATTAAATTAGCGATTTGATATGGAAACCAGCGGTCAATGGGTGGTCAAGGTTGAGCGGAAATCATTTGATATGGTATTAAATGATTCAAAGTTGCAGTGGTCACCGTTAAGATTTAGAGGTTGGTAGTACCAATTTACACAATCAGGTGGTCTCCATGATCGTTTGCTACCTGTGACCAATAAAATGTCCTCAAGTGGCGACCACGTTTAGGCAAGAGGAGCACAGGTCGCCCCCCGACCAGATGGACTGACGACCTGAAGAAGACGACGGGAAACAGCTGGATTCAGAGGGCACGCGACCGGTTAGAGTGGCGCATATTAGGGGAGGCCTATGTCCAGCAGTGGATTTCAAAAGGCTGATGGATGGATGAATGGATGGACCAATAAAAAGAGGCGCCATCTCGATGAATATATGGTGACTACCATCAATATTTAGAGATGGTAGAACTCGTGGAGTTCACGAACTTCACCACCGGCAGTCTCACACTACATGGTGAAGCAATTGTCGTGTCTTGGTATTAAAGATGGTACTTGGGTAGACAACAATCTTCTATGGGCGGCAGTGATATTTTACCATCTGGTGGCCTGCATGCTCGTTTGCTATCTTGGTTCCACTGTAAAAATTGATTGTTATTAGCCAAGTACGTTATTTATGTATTTACTAGCTTCTGCTCGCAACTTCGTCGGCATTTAAGTCGAAAACCCCCTTGGGGTAAAATTTCGAAAAATCCTTTCTTAGTGCTCACTTACATCATAAAAGGTACACCTGTACCAAATTTGAAGTTTCTAGGTACAGTAGTTTCGGCTGTGCGTTGATATGTCAGTCAGTTAAACAGTTTTGCCTTTTATATATTTTATATAGATATATTATTTGTCGTATCAACAAAGTGAATATTAGTTTTATTACAATTTTGGTTTTTGAATTACAATAGATATTGGTATAAATGGACTATCCATAAACACGGCGTGTCTATAAACGAACCCTTTAACGAGCACACCGATTATAAACACAATTTCCATTACGTTATACTTATTGAAGCAAATCGGGTGTCATCAAATCCTTCATTAAAAACAAATTAAATGCTCCACAGTTGATTTCACGGCGTTTCCAATGAAATGACGGTGTTAGCGTGAATATTGTGTAAAATCTGATTTATATCAGGCTTAAAGTAAATCTTGTTAAGGGTTTTGTACGAAAAATCGCTCAAGTGCGAGTTGGACTCGCGCAAGAAGGATTCCGTACCGTTATCTATAAGAAAAGGCAAAAATATCGCGTTTGTTGTATGGTATTAAATATCTATTTTATTCTGTTTTTAGTATTTCTTGTTATAGTGGCAGTAGTAGACATACATCATCTGTGAAAATTTCAACTGTCTAGCTATCATATGAGATACAGCCTGGTGACAGACAGACGGGCAGTGGAGTCTTAGTAATAGGGTCCCGTTTTTACTTTGGGTACAGAACCCTACAAAAAAAAAACAGTTTATTTCCGCCATTCCACTACGACACCCATAAAAGTTTTTCAGGTCAAATTATGAGGGTACCTACCAGTATAGTAACCAATTTACCAAGTGTGCCAAATCTTCTTAATTCCCCTAATCCACAGACTAGATACTTGCGTCATCTCGCTCTTTATGCAGGGATTAGACAAGATAAACACGACACCTTGCCTTGGCTATTGACAAATTTGCCGTAGAAGGGTCACCTTGTGATTTGCCGTAAATGGGTTGATTTTGTCACATACATCACACATAAGGCACTGTAGGAATTACAGTGAAGGACATGCATACAAAGATGGTATAAAAGTACCACTCACGATGAAAAAGGCCAGGTGGTAGAACTAATATTGTTTGACCGGGGAGATACCACCGCCACCCACATAATCCTCCGTGAAGCACTTAATTGTGTTGCGGTTTGGAGAGGCGTGTCCGGCTACACTTAAACGCGAGGCGGGGTCTTAAATCTTAAATCTTCAAGGGTATCAACGCATATATATTATATTCAACCTCAAGTACGATTTAATCGTACTCGGGGATGGTCACTAATGTCCATGGGTGGCAGTGACCACTTACCAACAGGTGCTACTCTTGAGGACTACAATGTTCGCTTCGCGTTTATGTATAGCCGGCAACCACGCTTCTCCAAACCAAAACACAATAAATTACTTCACGGAGGATTATGAGGGTGGCGGTGGTACCGCCCCGGTTGAACTACATGAGTTCTACCACCTGGCAAAATTAAAAATGTAAAATAAAAATGTACAAATTCCGCGATGATATAAGTCTAAAATCATCTCTTCTGTCTCGCCTCGAATCGAGTCCTCGGCACGCTCAACCAATATATAAAAGCGCTACTTGGGTCTCGAGGACCTTCGAGGACTGTTCCCTAGATTCTGCCAAGATTACATTAAGTACAAAGGCATGGTCAACTAGTCGTGTTGTTATAATAGGCTCTCTAGCAAAGTATCTTAAACTTTTTATATTTCATCGAGTACCAAATATTTCTTACATAAATTAATGTCTTCTAATTTTACAAAGTAGTTGTATAGTAAAAGAGGTTTCAAATAAATTGAATATAAGAGTATGTATTATAGACAGTTCTTAGTTTACATTTTAGTGCGATTTTACATTTTTGGATGGTGTCACAGACCATTGGCAAAGAACCACTGCCCTAGAGTCTATTCTAGGGTAGAGAGGAACATGTCATGCGACTATTAACCAATTTGCCGCATAAGGGTTATGAGGCAATTTCTAAACGGTCTTGCCTTATTTAGAAGAATTTTGTGCCATATGGCCTCATGACACAATCTGTGTATATAATTTATAATCTGTCTTGTCTATTTATATTGAAATAAAAAGAATAAACTACTCTGAAAAATAAAAAAAAACGGAAACAATGGTAGTCTAGTTTAGTAATAATTTCTTAAAAAATATAAACGCATTTATTAAATTTCATTCAATAATTACCTAAAGGGCTTTTTCATTTTTATAATTATCATTGTTTTTTTTCTTTAACACGCAAATTATAAAAAACTAGCTTTTGCTCGCGACTTCGTCCGCGTAGAAGTCGAAAACCTCTTGGGGGTAGAATTTCGAAAAATCCTTTC
>DWNR01005465.1:0-10152 GCA_018250455.1 Polygonus leo
TTTATATTAGTTTTAATATATTTGTATGTATATTATTTAATGTATAACTTAAGTGTTTGGTATGAGTAATAAAGTAATTAAATATTAATTAGCTTTTGTAAGCAGAAAATAACATAATGGTTATATTAAAATGCATGGTGGAATAATTTTAGTATACAAAGCTATTTTATTGCCACATACGTTATAGTCAAATGGAACGTATTTATTAAGCGCAACATCAAACTGAATCTTAATCAAAACCAGGGAACACAGCTATATGCAAAACGCCGGCGAATTGACGCGGGTGACCAAGAATAATTTTATCAATTCAAGGTCAGAACCACCGAACATCGCGCCGTTCGTATTTTAATCAGTCGTCTGGGGCCCAATCCTGACCACGAGGCGGTCGTGTTATAGTTTAAAATATATTTTAAAATCATGGCCTCCGCAATGCTGAAATTACTGAAAAATGAAGTAAGTTAATTCAACTCACTTTATTTATAATATTAACTAGTGAACAGGCAGATAAAAGCGTCTTTTCGCCTTGTAAATTAATCCTGTTTTAATTACTTCTAATATAAAATTTTGATAAACTGTGCCTACATGAAATTAATTGAACTGCAGCAATTGAATTTTTCTCACTTACCTGTCTAATGCTCCTGTAGTGTCTAAAGCTCCTGTAGTATTTTTCAGATAAACAAGACAATCCTTATACATGATTCAATAAATTTGGTATTTAAACTAGCTACATTATTTATATATACAGTTGCTTCCATTGGATTGTTGAGTTTTGCGTAGTTGTTTTGTATTTCAGAGTTTCGTCACATTTGTTCAATAATTCACTGAAATTATGAGTATCAATTATGGATTTGACTAAAATACAGATCACTTGTAATGTATATATGTATGGATCTAAAAGTCTTGCTTTTGCCGTTTAAAGGGTGTTAGTAGATTACAAAACATGGTAGACAATTTTGGTCATATGTATTTATGTAATTCACTAGAATCTATGGATTTTCTTGTAATATCAAATTGGATGATGTTTCTATCTGATGCAGATGCATTGCTCCTCGTAAGAGTTAATTTGTATATATAGCATTCAACCACACTTTTTAAAAGGAATCACAAAAGATATGTTATAATGTATTCCATTTACAAATAAATTGTGTATTTGTAAATGGTATACATATTAACTTAATTGCAGATTAGTATGGATTTTACGTGGTTAAAACATTTTATAGTTGTGCTAGGGCAATAAGAATTTACATTTTTACTAAATTTTATTTATAAAAACTGTCATTTTGTACTTAAATATATATTTATTTTTAAAAATGTTCCTCTTTTTTCAGTCTCATCTGCTGCTTCGTAGAAACTACAGCAGTGCAGCCCCCACCACAAAGCTATACATCGACGGCCAGTTTGTAGACTCAAAGACTAGTAACTGGATTGAGTTGACAAACCCCGCAACAAATGAGGTTATCGGCAGGTATGATTTAATTTGATTTTAATATCTGGTGTCATCTTCATTCTAATTGATTTTTAAATATTTGGAATATTATGTTTTCAAGTCCTTGCATCAGAGATAAAAATGAAAATCAATGGACACAATAGTACCCCTAGTAACTCATTATTAATGTTTATCTCACATAGAATGTAGCGAAGGACACATTTAGAATGCTGTCAGTTTATTAATGTTAAATAAGTTGTAACAGGTACAAAAATTGTTACATATCTACATATATGTGGCAGATAGTTTGTTTACCTTAAATGATTAAATGTAAACAGTGCCTAGTGCCTAGTAGCCTGATGAAGTGCTACAAAATATCTGTGACTTGCTAAACCTTACTATTGACTCCGCAGTGAGGTAGGTCATAATGCCAATCTTATTATATCTATTGTTCAGTATAAATTAGGTATCAATCACTTAATGCTCAATACACACTATATTTGTTAAATTTAATAAAAATTAAAATTTGATAGCATATTTGTTAGAACATGGGTATCCTGTCTAGCCTTAAGTTTAGGTTCTTAAATAAAAATTGAATTTGAATTGAGTTATCATTATATTTCTTTGGTAATGATAAATATTTTTTATTATGAATGTGATTTCTATCAATTTTTATTAAGTAGGTACATGATGTGATAAGTTAAAATATTACTTCAGTTGTGTATTCTGATTTTTTTTCACTACAGATAATATCTTATTTGATAATACTGAGTGCAAAGAATTATAATACCTATTCTATATAATTACAGTTGGTAATGGCAATGCTAGTAAATGAGTTTATCATGACAATGTGTATTTTTACTATGTTTTAACTAAATTTATTACTATATGAGCTGCCAATGCTCTTAACTATTCCATGGAAACAGAAAGATTTGTTTCTAGTTGATGTATACCTTATCATTGCTTGTTTTTCTCTAAATTCTTATCATGTATGGCATATCAGATAATTGCTTGATTGCCCATATCTTACATTAAACTGCTTTTATCATCTCATTAGGTTCAGATAACTTGTTTTCGGCATTTATAATAGTGCACAGATTTATTTTATGTGTATCTATTCTTGTACTTAAGCTATTATTATTTTTTATAGTAATTGGTATGATATATCTTACATTATTATAATATACTACCCAAATTAAAGGTAGGATGATCAACATATGAATTAAATCTTTGGCAAAGTATGCAACATTCAATAATTATTTGTGTAATGCTTGTACTTAAATCTATACTTTAATGCACTTAATTACAATATCTCATACTCTATGCGCTACATATCGTAATTACATCATTTGAATCAGAACATACAGTAAACTTGTATGTGATATACAGTCATAATCCCCCATGAGACAATTCTTGTGTTTCGGTTTGGAGAGGCGTGGTGGATTATACTTATATACGAGGCGAACATCTTTGTACTCGGGTGTAGCATCGCATCTGTGATCAAATTCAGGTACGATTCAATCGTACGAGGGGATGATTACTGATGTCCATGCGTGGCAGTGACCATTTATCATCAGGTGGACTGCATGCTCGTTTGCTACCTTTATATGATAAAAAAATGTGACTATAGGTACTTTTATATAGGGAAAATAAAATGTTAATTAAATAGTATATTTTCAGGGTACCAGAAACAACACAAGACGAACTCAACACAGCGTTAGAGGCAGCTAAGAAGGCGTACAAAACATGGAGTCAAAGCACCATAATGACGCGGCAACAACTCATGTTCAGGTGCGTGGATTTGCATATAATAAACCTTTTAATTTTCATTGGAACGTTCATCGCATGGTCTGTACTGCATCTAATTGTTGAGGGGAAAGGTCAACAGTTATGCACACAACTACATCCTGTCATTACAGCTTATTGTTAACCATTTACTCGTAAATGATCTTGGGGTATGCATAGTTATGATTGGATGTATTTAAAAATTTTAAGGAATTAGAACTTTATGTACGTAGTATTTATTTATATCAGCACTATTGGACCCAGGCATAAGTCGTCCCGCTTTTATAAAAAATCCCTCGAATAGCACGAACTTTCACGTCGTAAAAGTATAGTATTTCTGAAGTAGTAACCAATTACTCATAATTATGCACAAAATTTTAATTCCTGTTTGTGTCTTTTAAATAGGAAAATTACTTAGTGTCTGTCGAGCCGAGAATCGAATATGACCATTTGCTGTCCTGCGCGCAGCGCTACGCAGTTCGTTAATCGAATATGATATACTTTAATGTAACACATTAGTTTTATCATATCCTATGCTATTGTACCTATAGTATATTGGAGTTATTATGTATATTATCAAGAGATCCATCAAAACATGTTGCTTTGTAGTTTATCAACGCCTTCAACAAATATTTACATATCGCTATAGCCATAATACACGTGTGATAAATCGTTACGTAGTATGTACATTATATAGAATTATGCAAGAGTTAATATCATTACCTAATTATTTATAGAGATAATGAGGTCACCATATTAAATAATGACGTATGATATTCCCATATACTGTACTGGTATATCTAATCAAATATATAATTGTGTGTAATTTATAATATGTATGCTAATAATATTAATCAAACTATTTTTAAACTAAATAATGTTATTAAAATACCTACTCCCTTAGCTCGTATTTTGTCTATAATATTTTACAGATGGTATGTAAAACTAAAAAGCATTAATAGCCTAGTGTTTGTGAGAATTCGATGTTCGAGGGATCCCGTTCTGAATATCACCTCAAATTTGTCAAATTATGTGCATATTGAAACTTAAATTAGGTATCACTTGTTTTCGGTGTGAACTTAAACATTATCGGGAAAACTACACGCCTAAGATATTGTAAAAATTATCTCAAGGTTAGATCCGCGAACCCAAATTTTTATTTGAAGTAAAATGCCAATGTTATACTTTCAGGTTCGCCCGTTTGCTAAGAGAAAATCAAAGCAAATTAGCAGCCAAAATCACAGAAGAACAAGGCAAAACTATCGCGGATGCTGAAGGCGATGTACTACGAGGCATTCGTAAGTGGCCTGAGATTCTCTGTACTATGACTTTACTATGAACATAACCGTAGAGATCTTGCCTCGGTATTCTTTGTATGAATAAATATAAAGCATATTGGACTGTTCCATCACCGCCCAACACCGGAGCGGGTTATAAACATTGGGCGAATTCCGATGTCGCGCAGGCGCACATATGCATGTAATCCCTTGATATATTGGTAATCGGTGTTTGATCGGCAAATACATGCGTTTTGTCTCCGTTTACTTTTGCCATATTGTCGCTACGTCATTGAGTGGATATAAAATTATATAAGTATGCAGTGGATATATAAGGCGCGAAAAGAGCTCTCCTTTAAAGCCGACGTTGCATTGACGGTCCCTCTGGTGCTGCAAACGTCCATAGGTGACTATGACTTCTTACTGTCCGTAAGCCCATTTGTCTTGTATTTATAAGACAACAAAAATAATAAGACAATATATTTAATGTTAACTAAAACCGATAGTACGAAAATGGTCATTAATCGCGTATTTTAGACATCTGATAATTTGACAAGATCATGGTATAGTAGGTCGCAAAAAATGGAATTAAGTGTTGAATATCTAGTGATAGTTTAGTGATGTTTTTTGTTATTTTTAGAGTCGGTCGAACACTGCTGCAGTATTACTTCCCTGCAGTTGGGCGACAGCATCCAGAACATTGCTAAGGACATGGACACTCACAACTACAAAGTGCCTCTTGGTGTTGTTTCTGGTAATTGCATTAGATTTCTATTTAGATAGTATCATCTGTATAGGATTCATTTCTCAGAGATGGCAGCGCATTTGTTGTCATCGTCAAGTAGGACTTCAACTCTATGTGAGTAAGTGTCTATGAACGACAGTGACCACTTACTGCATATGAGTTTTCCATGTATAAAGAGAAGAAATACATCCTTATGTTGTAAGATATTTTTAATAAATGTAAAGAAACAGATGGTCAAATGGACTATATGACCATTTCTCTTTTAATTCTGTAAAAAAAAATATTTTAGGTGTTGCCGCATTCAACTTCCCCGTGATGATACCCCTGTGGATGTTCCCGCCGGCGATCGTAACGGGCAACACATGCCTCATCAAGCCCTCGGAGCAGGACCCCGGTGCGACCCTCATGATGATGGAGCTCTTGGAGGAGGCTGGAGCGCCACCTGGTGTTGTTAACGTAAGTATGTTATGATAAAGTAATCTGCTGGTTAGGCAGTGATGTCCTAGTGGTTGAGAATTTGATCTTTCACGTGGTATCTCAGGTTCGAATTCCAGGCATGTCTCTAAATATTCAAATTATTTGCGTATATAAACATAAATTTTATTGTAACTAGCTTGCTTTTCGGTGGAGTAAAACATCGTGAGAAAATCTAGGCGCCTAAGAGATCAATGGACTCTCCATTGCTCAGATGTAACAATTAATTCAGATGCGTTAACTAAAATTTATGACATTGCACAATATTTTTTATGTATTATTGAAAATATACCTTCATAGGTTGTCCACGGCACTCACGATCCAGTGAACTTCTTCTGTGACCATCCTGACATCAAAGCGGTGTCGTTTGTAGGCGGCGATGGAGCCGGCAAGCACATCTACACGAGAGCGTCCGCTGCAGGTATAATGAAATCTCAGCCAATATAAATTCTTTTTATAATTATCTTCTATTGGAGTACTTTTAATTTGCCAATTCGTCCGTCTTCCAGGCTTTCAGACAAAATTAACTCCAAATAAGTAAATATTTTGAACTTTACGAAATATGTGTTACTTTGGGTATTTGTATATATTGGGTATTGGGTATATATATATATGTATATAAATATGGGTGCTTTTTTTAATTTAACGGATGCGGGTTTAAAAAAAAAAACAATTTAAATTTGGTGTATATGCTCTTAGCATAAGCTTTACTAGACACCCGTCATTCTAATTCACAAAAAAACGTCGTTCAAATTTGCTCGCATAGTCTTAAACCTGTAACACCCCTATTTTCTTCAATATAAAAATTCAATAACCCCATCGTTTTGCAGCAAAACCGATTTTGTGGTGTGGTGAGCTATCCTAATTTTTTTTTAAATATCAGGCAAACGAGTTCAGAGCAACATGGGAGCCAAGAACCATGGAGTGATCATGCCCGATGCCAACAAGGAACACACCCTTAACCAGCTGGCCGGAGCCGCGTTCGGAGCTGCGGGACAGAGGTGCATGGCTCTTAGCACTGCGGTCTTTGTTGGTAAGTGTTATTATTGAGTATCAGTGCTGGTCGTAGTTCTTGATCAGTGTAGAGTAAGATGATTTTGTGTCGACTTACGTCCACGACCACGTGATTACCTGAATCACGCTATTTAAGTTTTCTAAACATCTTGCTACATGGCCGCGAACTTAGACTCTCGCAGTACAGCCGCATTTCTCGTAAACAAACATCAATATATATAGACTATTAATGTCCCTTCTCCCTATTCCTTTCCATCCGGAATATGTTGGCAGCGGCAGCTTCTCAACATCTACACTAGGGTCTGCTTTAAGTATAATAAAGTTATGTATTTGATTTTGAATATTTGTCTTTTTAAAAAAGGTATTATTGATTTGTGAGAGGAGATCTATGGCCAGAAGTAGGTATATAAGGCTTGTGGTAAGACAAAAGGAAGAATGAATTTTACTTATAACTGTGCTCTTAAAGTATATGTATTTTTCTACTAGGTGAGGCGAGCGAATGGATTCCAGACCTGGTCAAGCGTGCGTCAGCGCTCAAAGTGAACGCCGGCCATGTCCCCGGCACTGATGTTGGACCCGTCATCTCTGTCAGGGCTAAAGAGAGGATTCTATCTCTCATTGAATCAGGTAGAGTGATTTTTGTAAACAGGTTTATATTACTTTTTTAAGAGATTGCGCTTGAAATGTGTTCGTTTGAATATTTCATTTATCGTCAATGATTGGAGTCTAAATAAAATAACCTGGATATATAGAAATAGGTATGAAATAAGATTTATCGGGACAGTCTTCTTTTTGAGACAAACAAATGTAATAGTTGAATCCAGTGGGAGATTGTTTGCAAAGTAATTATGTAGGTAAATAATACATTTAGTATTAACATTGTCAGAGGAATCATTAGTAAAAGTGCCTTGAATGTAACATTAAATGAAATTCATAGTTGGATGGATAGAAGATGGTACTTTATTTCAAATTAACTGAATAATTATTATTATAAATTAAAAAAATAACTTACTCATATTAAGATGCATATTGTGATACATTCAATAATAATAATATTATTTTTCATACTTCATATTTTTACTTCAAAGGTAGGTTTCTTGTTTTATTGTAAAATATTTATTTAAAAAAAACCACATATAAATTTGTAAACGAATTAACTTGTAACTTAATATTGTAGGAGTCACTGACGGCGCTAAGCTTGTTCTCGATGGCCGAGGCGTCAAAGTTCCCGGCTTTGAAAAGGGCAACTTCGTTGGACCCACCATCCTGACCCACGTGAAGCCTAGCATGGAGTGCTACAAAGAAGAAATATTTGGACCCGTCTTAGTTTGTCTATTCGTTGACACTTTGGATCAGGCTATTCAACTAATCAACTCTAATCCCTACGGAAATGGTACCGCTATATTCACTACAAACGGCGCAGCCGCTAGGAAGTTTGCATCTGAAATAGATGTAGGCCAGGTCGGAGTCAATGTACCCATCCCTGTCCCACTCTCGATGTTCTCTTTCACTGGTACCCGAGGCAGTTTCTTAGGCACTAACCACTTCTGTGGCAAGCAAGGAATTGACTTCTACACCGAACTGAAGACTGTAGTTTCGTACTGGAGACAGAGTGACGTGTCTCACACGAAAGCTGCAGTGTCTATGCCAACTCAACAGTAAATCAAATCGCTAAATTATATATTGCATTAATCATAAGGATAAATATTTACATTTATAGCATTTATATTCAAATCAATACTGTATACTAATTTAAGTCAAGTCTTCCAAGAGTATGTGATGTTTGTAAAAGCACAATATATTTATTTTTATATTATTTTACAGTCAGAATGTTCTTATTAAAATGTTATTTATTGTAAAAACGTTTGTATGTTTAATTTATAATAATACCCACTTCTCTAAACTCATAATGAAATTCTAAGGGGAACAAATATGGTATCTTTTTATTATGTATTGGTTGTTGTCGACAATAATTTACAAAAAAATAAATACAAGTTCAAATAGTAATGATTTTACCATTAATCTAGATAAGAAAAACAAATAGTAATATGGTAGCGTGTCAGACAAAATTAGAAGAAACTATTTCTAGCTACTTTCGCCACCTCAAGACTAGTATTCCTTAGGTGTCAATTTTAACTGAATGTCTAATACTGTTGTTGTAGACAAAGGGTTTAGATTCTTCCTTTTATAACGGATTAAAATGAAATAACTAAATTGGTAATTTAGATGTTAATTTCCCAATTTAAAAGATTTATGGATTTTGTCAGTTTGTTATTACAATAAAAAAGAACGGAATTACAAAAGTTTACTATTGTTTTACATTAATTATTACAAAAAATACTTTTTATTCTTCTGATAGTAAACATAGTAGCGTCTTCTGATAGTAGACGCTTTGTTGCGTGTGCGCATATCTGTAAGTAAGTGTTTGGACGATTTATAATAAGTCAAATGTCACATGACATTGCCAAATGTCATAACATTTACAACTGATTCTTTGTTTGAAAGTTTGAAACTTTTTAAAAGTTGTGAGAAACAATAAACTTTTAAAAACACTCCATGATTTGTATTGTTATTTAATTTCGTGTAAGACATTGCTTAAATTTTGACTAGTGTAATGAATGAAAACATTGACTGGCGTTGTTGTATAAACAGCGCATTGTTTGATATTTTTCGTCAATGTTTAGATCATATTGTATGACATCATAAACAAATGTGCAACAAGAGTTTCCTGCGCGTCCTATTACTTTATCCTCACTCCATGGCCGGAGCACGCGTCGTAATGGCCAGTAACATTTTTAGGATATTTTTTTGTATGTTCTTATTGTGTTTGAATGGGTGCTTGGCGGTTACACCACAATGTAGAAACGAGAAGGGCGAACCAGTTGACTGGTGAGTATATATATATTTTATTTATCTAAATTTATTTAATAGTTTAGTAATAAGTTTTAAATTATTTATTTATTTCTGAACACACAGAGAAATAACAAAGGCAGAAGAAAGATAGATAAAAACGTACAAAGGCACTGCTTATTCCTCTAAGAAATTTCGTCCAGCAAACTGGAAAATGATTACCAAATTAAGTGTGCACAAATAGGGATAAATAAAACAATGCTTATAAAAATACATAAAAAGTATATATGCATATAATATAATACATACATAATATATAAATAGTCAATGAAATATATACATACATTGACTAAAGGACAATGTTCATTTTAGTATGGAAAGTGGCGTCTTTGGTGATTTTGGCGGCCACTAACAAAACATGAAAATATCAATCCTAGACACAAAAACAAACATAATTTGTCATTACAAATATGCCTCTAAACTCAGTCCGAACCGAGATATAGGCGATAAAAGTATGTTATTTCATTGATTTAAAAGTAACAAATTAAAGAATTTAGATAATTTTTCCGACAAAAATATTA
>DWNR01005466.1:0-10152 GCA_018250455.1 Polygonus leo
GAATCCCTCGAAACATCTGCCGATCGCTATCGCTTATTTGTCGTGTCACGTGCCAGTGACAACCGATCAACTGATTAGAGAGCATTGTCTCGCGGAAGCACGTCGAGTTTGCACGGCCACGTCACGGTGATCTGTCAAAATCGATTCAAATGTGACCCACTTTTAATTGAACGAGTTTGGGGAAGTGCCAGTACGTAGCCAGTGATTAATAGATACGATTCTGAAATAGATTAATCAAACCAATTTGTGAGTTGGGTTCTTGAATGGAGTCAATTGGGTACAGTCGTTTCTCTACCACTTACAAGTTTGCTTTTTGATTTGTTGTATTTATAATTGAGTGAAGTACAACGTATACACAATTTAAGCTATTTTTACCGCAATCTATAAGAGGTAGCAATATATAAAAAAAACCGCGTGAAGAGTCTATGGACCCTAGGTCGGAACGAATTTTCTTGCGCTTTTTAGTGGATGTTTGCTGTACAATTATAAATTTATATTGTAAAATATCGTGTTAATACAGTCTTATTGAAAAAAATCTAATAAAATTTATTTATTTCTATATGATGAGTGTGGAGAAAAAGTCTTGCTACGCGTTTTCGATCCCGCTCAGTGCGTGTACTTCGTTCCAAAAATCTGAAGTAGAATAACATAGAATCATACGTAAATATTTATAATAATATTTTTTGTGAACGGCTCTATGTAGAATGGTTGACCCCAACTTTATTCCGATTAAACAAATAATTCCATTAAAGGGCTCAATCGGAATATTGAAGCGAAGATTAAGAGAGGTAAAACGAAGCCAAATTAGTAATTACTACCTAACTACTAAAGCAATATAGCAAATATATGTGTCCATTTATCATTTTGAAATTCATAAATGAATAAGAACCAACATATAGACATGTACATTGTGCCATCGTTCCCAAAGTTTGCGTGGTGTAACATTTGCAATAACACTTGGTTCATGCACTGCGTAACTGGTGTTTATTTATGAAGATGCGGCAGGGGCCACTAGCCAGCATCGTTCGGAGGTAATGGCGCGTGCACTATCACTGCACATCTGTCGACCTGGATGCGATCATCGTATGATCATTAAAAATTCATTGGCGTAATAGTTAAAAAATGCTCCATCACGGATGGGATTATGATTAATATACTATGTCGAGCCCCCTACTTTTGTTATGGTGTGTGCAATGAGATTTAAACTAAGAAAGCTACTTTTGAAGTAATTTAGGTTTCAGTTTGAGGAGTTGTCAGAGAGGAGTTTGTTTTTGTCATATGTTTTGACATTGTCGTATTGTATGAAACCTATATTTAACAAAAAAAACTGTTAGTGCTGACTAAGTTGAAAATTTCAAGATAACCACCATTTTTGCCGATATTTTTGTAATGTTATTATTAATCTTAACTTATTAAATTTTACTATACCTTATTCCATATACTTATAGAAATGCCGTTTCGTAGAGTGACTACAACTGAATGACTTACAAAGAATTCTTTCCACAGTTAAGTTGATATTTTGTAATGTTTTATGTTCACCCAGGGCTTGGTACAAATCAGGGAACTTAAAATTTAATTTAACAAACTACACATAATTATGCACATAATCCCTAAACAGCTAGTAGTCATACGTTAGTACGTGTTCGGCGGGGCCAATCAAATAAGATGAGTTGCGTCAACACACCTGTCGCCCGCGCTAAACGCTGTCGAATAGCCGACAGACGGGCTGAATAAACTACGCATTCATCTCTTTATTATGATGTGTTAATCCCGGATTATCAGCAAATGTTAACACATGTTACCAGTTAGTAAAAAATCTACAGCCCTCGAAATGACTTAAAATCAATTTCGACGGCAATCGAAAAGACACCTTATCATGTAGAAAATAAATATTATTCATAGGTGTCGCGCTAGGGGTGCCAGAATTGGGTGGATTATCGAGGGTAGCTAATATTATTTCGGGGCGTTCGGTGTTGCCTTTTCATCCGCTAAGTATAAACAGGAGGGTGTGTTCGGTGTTTGATCGCGCTGGACCGCTCCGCCGACGATTGATTAACTTTGCAGAACTTATTATTGGGTAAATAGACCTGTTAAAATTATTCACGATCTTTTCGGCTTTTTTATTTTAGTGTCGAAAGTTTGTTTTGTTAAATGATCACTAACTTTACTGTTTCGGATCGTTAACGAGCTACTATTTAAGAATAATAGATAAGAATTATATATTTGATTTAAAAATTGTTAATAGAATTTGTAATTATTAATAACATTGATCTGAAGTGTCATTTTATATAAGTCTGAATAATTTTAGATTTCACGAACAGATTTAAAATTCATAAGTAACACAACTGTTACATAAAGCTTTTATAGTAGGATAGGTATTATATTCATAGTTAGGGCAAATCGTCAGCGGCTGCGGCAGCGAGCGCCGAGCCCGAGGCGAGCCGAGCCGGCAGTCAATATTTGCTCTACCCGGCCCGGCTAATGAATACAATTAGATCATTCCACGCGGCCTCACGTTTTTCATGCGCTTCGATAACTCGCCCTCTGACGTGTCAAATAAAGACGCCCGAACCTTTGTACATAGCCCGCTCAAACAACGCGGCTACAAGTTAATGTGCGACCGAGTTTTATTACACTTTAACTTTTTAGGTAGCGCGTAACTTAATTTCGCTTTTGAGCAAGTTAGATCTGTCGGTGTTTAAAGATATTAATTTTATAAAACTTTTGAACATTTTTGCCATTTGTAAATTATAAGAATATAAGTATAAGAATATAAAGTTAGTAAACTTTACCAGCGTTTCCACAACCACAAAACCCAACGTATGGTATAAAATTGCCATGCAGTAAGAAATCTTCTTTTTGCATAAAGATAGTAAACATGCAGCATGCAGTCCTTCTGACGGTAAGCGGTCATTGCCCATGGACATTAGTAATCATCCCCAAGATATGCATTGAATATAGGTTTCTACCCCTGAAAACTAAGATGTTCGCCGCGTGTGTAAGTGTAGATGGCAACCACATCTCTCCAAACCTAACACAAGAATTGCTTCACGGAGGATTATGAAGGTACATATGTTTTAGCAGACTTTTTTAAAATGGTCTACCAATGAAATTATATAAAAATAGACATGTTAGTTCCATACTAAATTACATTTGAAATGTGTTGCAATTCTTTATATTTAAAATAAGTAATATTTTTGCGTATACCTAAATGGTAACAAAGTCCATGCTACTTAGTCACTTTTCCGTTGACTCGTAATATTTGAATTTTAATATATTTTCACGTTACTTTGAAATAAAAATATGTACTACACTGACCAATCGTATTCACAAGTACCAATTTGTCCATAATCAGGCACGTTTGTATTTTCAGTTTTTGAACGTCAGTGACACGTATATGTCATATAATATTGTAAATAACTAATAATCTATTTACATATAATAAAACAATAAAATTAGTGTGTCTGTACATTGAATATATTTATGAAAAACTAATTGGGGGCGATGTTAAAATAGTATTAGAACACTTTTCAATGTTTTTTAATTTTTTCTCTGTCTGTCTGTTTGTCCAGGCTAATCTCCGAAACAACTGGACGGATTCGAATGAAACTTTTTGTCGAATGGAGATTTCCATTCGAATTTCGAAATTTGAATGAAAATCGCTCATTCCTACGGGAAATTCAGTATATGGCAGAACAACGTTTGCCGGATCAGCTAGTGGAGAATAAAAATCATATTATATGTAGTTAATGGTATATATTGTGGACGTGAATACAGACGTCGTACAAGCAGGTACTAGGTAACTCAAGATACCTATTAAAACAAGTACGACTATGGGATTGGCTTTCCATCTATAAATGATGTATTTATTCCTAAAAATTATGAGTATTAAATATACCAAAATTTTATCAATGTCGATGTCATTATATTATAGCTGCTAGAATTACGTGAAATTTAAAAGCAGACGGAAAAGACGGTTGTTTTAATTGATGTGATAATATATAATATCTAATGTGAATTTTATCTTAATAATAACCTATTTATGTCATCTCGACAAAAGTCCTACATGACTAAAATGGAAACAGGTGTTTAGTACGCCATGCAGATAGTGTTCTATGTTCGATATTATTATATTAGTGAGTAATTAGGAAATCTATTTCGGAATCATTCACGTGCATGCCACTCACAACACAGAAATATTAGTGTGAGTGTGAATTTAAAATTTAACGTTAAATGTAACTCCAACTTCAAATAAAGCTAAGAATTGTTCCATAAAGTCTTAGAAGCCGTCCGTCCCAAGAGTTGGTCGACCCGCTACAACCGCTGAATACATTAGCTCTGTTTGTTCACCAGTTTGCAGCCACAGCGCCACATGGCGACACAGCGCTGTTTATTTTAATACTCAAGCATTGTTGCTGCTACTGTTTGCTAAGGGAACTGTATTAAACTACCCCTGCGGATTCATAATGTAAGGTGGTTGCCATTGTACATTCGTAGTAAATAATGCGGGCGTTCTTCTTATTAAAGCAAGACAAATTAAGGATTGTTAATAGACAGTTACATATTATATATACTTACAACAATATTCTAGTAATAGATAGTCAGATTTGGGTTTCTTGAAAATGAAAAATCTGTATGTCTCTACGCCATTGGTCAGGTTTAGATAATCCTTGTGTAACTCGAAATTTAGGAATTCTCACATACTATTTAGTTATTTATGATCTCTACATATTTAGGTGGCATTCTATTGTAAAAATTAATACTTTAATAAATATGAAAGAGTACCCGACCAAGTTTATTTTGTGTCAGTAATGTACCAACAGCATCTTAATCCTACTAATATTATAAACGCGAAAGTTTGTAAGTATGGATGTTTGTTACTCTTTCAAGGAAAAACTACGGAATGGGTTTTTAATGAACTTTACAATAATATAGCTTAAACATCAGAATACAACATAGCCCATGTGTTATTCTGATGATGACAATTTTTAAAGATATTGTGTGATTTTTTTTATTTTTTATTTTTTTTATGGCAGAACAACGTTTGCCGTGTCAGCTAGTAAGATATACAGATTCGTGATTTCCTTAAATTTTGTCGTTACTATATTTCCATAATTATAACAACAATTTTAAATTGGTGAACTTATTTTGATTGTGTCCGTTTCTTACAACATTAATGAAAAAGCAGGTATTTATAACATAACAAATACATTAAAACACTAATTATACGGACAGTATTAAATAAATAGATGTGGAATAAACATTTAAGTGATTTATGATGTATGCTGAACAGACAACAATCATTGTATTCGACCCAATTAGACGAAGTCCTTATCAAGCTGTATCTGTTGGAGGGTGGAGTACATCTGCAGACCGTGTGCATCTCCTGTTTAATTACATTTGTCGCCTCCCCGGAGCAGTTCGGTTCATTTGCAAAGTGCATTTCGATTCTGTCCGATTGTTTCGACCCCGCGCTTAATTGCCCGCCACACGCCCGTTATTTATTATTGACATTAGTTTGTATATTTACTCCCGTTTATCGGTCGCCATTCAATCGTGTGCATTTACAAAAACGCGGCAATCTGAATTAATCGAATTGCGAATGTAGATCAACTGATGCACTTTAATGGTGTCATTATTAGCTTATCTTGAAATGTATTTTAGTAATGTACTTCATTTTTATCGCACGTTCATATTATGTTGTACTTATCATTAGCTGAAAATAGTTTTACAGCTTCAAGAGTGTATTCGAAATTTACTAAGAGGTTAAATAAATTAGTTTATTTTCCTAGATAGAGCAGTCGTAAAATGTGAGATATTCGCTGTAGAAAAATTTAACGTTTCACATAGAGGAGGATCACGCATCGCATACGATAAACATCGCAACAAATTCCTGCAAACACATCTCCGGACGTTTATTTGCCTCGGGCCCACGCTCGGCTTCACTCCGACTTCACATTCCGTTCGCCGTCGTATCGCTACTCATTTGTATTGGCGGCGGCTTCGTATTATTTGTTTGTTTGCGATGCCGCATAGGTTGTGGAGCTTTGATTTTTTTCAATTCGGAAATAATGTGGAACGCCTTCCACGTGGTGGCTCCGGGCGATCGGGCTCGTGGCTCGGGAGCCAATCAAGCGAGCCAGTGTGTTCGTTAGCTGAATCTCGCGCTCCGATTCCCAGGTCACGTATCATCGACCTTTCCACTCGGAGGCACTGATTTTTTTTATAGATAGGTTCCAAATGAACGGTAGACTCTTGATATCTTTTGCTTCATGGCGCAAATAGACAAGATGTGTGTAAAAGTTTGTTCGGTAAAACTTAATACAAGAGCATTTTTGCAAACAACTAAGTTATATTGATAAAAATAACAATGTAAGTAAAATCTTAAGACGTTTACAATTACGATTATGTACAAAATTTGCATTTTAGCTTTGGACTGCTACTGCTTCGATTGTTGTTTGGAAAATGTCTCCATAGCATTTAATAATGCCAGCTTACAAAGTGGAAGTGTGAATAAAACAGAAATGCAAATAAAAACGTCATGATAACAATACAATATATCGTTTGTAATTGTGGCGCATAATACTTCAAAGCGGTGACATTGAAACTCATAATTATTTTGCAATAAATCATATGTAGTTGTTTGTATGATTGGTTTGATGTGGTTACAACTACGTTTATGAATTATGTTCCTATTTGAAATTTTTCTATTTTGCTTTCTTTTTATTAGTTCCAAAAAGTTTAATCACGTACGAATCAAAACAACCAACTTTTGCATGGGAAGCTGAAGCAATTTTGTGCTCTGAATTTTATCATTTTTGATGCTAGAGGTTTTAATAACCGTGAAATTGTTATCATTCATCAGTTCATTGTTATTATTAATTAGTTCGTTTTCAAACGATTCTATCAAGTCAAATAAAGAAAGATGTATCAGAGCATATTGTAGTAATTTAGGCTTTCTTAACTGATGTAAATATGATATATGTGACTAACATACTAGCATAACTATTTATGTAAAAAAGCTTTATGTGAACTTTCTATGTGAAGAAAGTTTTATTAGTTTTCTGGAGATTCTTATAGAAGGTTATGACAACGATAGATCGCACATAATATATCGCACATAATAGAGTTTGGGGAGTTATGATGCATTTACCATATCCACGAGAGATAATCGTGGCCTTTTTTTGCTCGAATGGTATTTGTTTTTTTCCAATGTAGAGCTCTCTTAATGATGTATAGCTGACCTCAAAAGAGGTTTTCGAAAATCATTTGGTTCAAATTTTCACAGAAATCTCAAAATTCTCTATTTGCATTACTAGTTTTACCATAAAACGTGAAATTAGGTCATCGATAAATACCAAATACACCATTGAATAGAATTTTAAATTTATATGACAAAAATATTTTTGGAAAAAAATTATAACAAACTGAAATTCCTTTTTCCCCATCCCAATATAATATTTTAAATACAATTTCCTATTGCATAGAAACATTACAAAATTACATTGTGGTTACAAGCTGGTGGCAAATAAAGACGGTAGGTAATCAGTTATTCAGATTTAGAGGCAATTATCATTGTAGCATACAGCTTATGGGCTATTTTAGTCACTCTACTTTTGATTTATGGTTTTCCTTGTGACTATATACTTCTATGCTAAGAACAAAATAATCCCTAATTATATTGACCGACAATGACACGAGTTGAATGAGATGTTTCTTCCATTGTTTATACTGCAGATCGTCGAATATATTTATCGTAGTATGATTGAAGTTAAAAATATATTTTATTGATACATCGGTTTCCATTCTTTAGCATATAATTATTTTTAGTATAAATCCTAGAACCAAAAACATTGAGAATTCGAGTCACATCCGCTGCATCATTGAAGTTTATTACGGTTTTAACGCTATACCAATTATATTGGTATGTCCGTTTATGTGAAATGACACAAACACTGTAATAAGACCCGTTAGTTCTAAGAGGACGTAGTCAGTCAGTAGTGAATACACATGCAGCTGTGCAACAGAATGACAAATGACACACTTCGACCTCCGATTTAATGTCACAACTAACAATATATTTCTCACTTCAGTGTCACATGTCTCATTATTTCACTGTTATTACATGAGCATAAAACGGCATTTATTAGCAAGAATTAATGTCGGTGTTGTTTTCTAATAGCTAATTATTTCCGGATTAGCACATCTATGGCATGTTTTAAATTACTGCACTGTATCGTTTTTAGTGCTGCGGGGCGAGTCAAGGGTTTATTTCAGTTAAAAATGGCACAAAATTTAGCAGCAAATTGTTTATTCAGATATGTGAAACTCTCTGAAGCAACGTGGTATGTCTTGGGTTACCTCATACACGGCTACACCTGTGCTAATCGGTGGGATTAAATGTGGATTATAGCCAACCATAATGAGCATGCTTGCAACGGTAGAATCATGATACTTTATCGTGTAAATTATAAGAAATAATAGCATGTAGGTGTTTATGATTTGTGGATGTAGTAGGTAGGTAATTATATTATTGTTAGCCGGACGAAAATGCTCATCAGGGTAGAAACGACCGCCAAGTTTGAGCAACGTGACGAATTGCTTATGTAAAATAATAAAACACTCGAAATGTTTCTCGAACATAAAGTTCATTAACGTGTGGCACTATCATTGCCAAGGCGAATGTACGTAGACAGGTCGTGGGCGGCACATGTAATATTGACTCATTACAGTTTAGACAAAGGTCTGGACCTTAACTTTTTCTAAAAATAGATGGATTACAGCGTTTGTCAGTTTTGAAATTACTACTTGTTTAAGCTTTCGTGATAAATGGTTTAAAAATTATCTTGTCTAGATTCTTTTACATATAAATAATAAAAATGATCCCATTGGAGCAAATATAAAGGAGAGTACAAAAATCCCAAGAATATAATGACTGCAATGGTATCTACGAGTATTTCTTATTACAAAAATCTTAATACTTTCAGTTAGTACCAGTACTCAGTTAGTATGTTGTTGTTTAATAACACGTAGTTATTCGAGGTAAAAGTCTGGTAAAAAGACAGTTATTGGATCCAATGGTTGATCAGATGGTTTCAATATCCGTTAACAGTAAGGATTAAACCGAATTTTGCTTGTACGTTACACAATATAGATTGTAGTGCTACTGATTTATTTAAAGTAAAAAGATATAAAAGCGAGCAAACATCATCAGCGAACAGAGCGATGAGCAAACAAGGTGTGCGTATGATTGTTACCAGGTCGCGTTCAGAATACTGCGCATTTTTTACTCGAATCGCCCAATCAGCGCCAGTGGCAGTTGCAATTATCTCTCGCACCAAATCGAATTACGATCAATTCGGATTTGCGCGCTTTCCAACGAATATAAAACGGTTTGCATTAAAATTTGCCGCGATGCCGATGCATGGGATGCGTTCCCATTAGTCAAGTCGGGCGCTAACTTGTTTGTTCGAAGCACATTCTGTTTTCATTACTCATGGTTATTGTTTCTGTTACTTCGTTCTAATTATTTGGGTAAATGAGTTCGTATGAACTTTTATTTAACGTTGTTTATGCAGAGTAATTTTGTAATGCATTATTTATATGATGACTTTTTACGTAATATCATATATTCTATATTTGATAAAGTGTGGTTATTTTGACCTTTTGTTGTGACTTTTGATGTGCATAAAATAAGTATTATTTATCTTATACAGGCTGTATAAGTTACTATATATAACGATTTAAGGGAATTCTTATCTGATTAAGATCATATATTGAGTGATTATAAGTTCGTTTTAATGTCAATAAGAAGATGAGCAGTAGGTAGTCTTACATTGTATTTATTTGTATATTGAAGTTTATTTTAGTCATCTATCTATCTATCCATTCATCATATCTTATTCGTCTTTATACTCAATGATTTTGTTTCTTTATTAACTTAAGGCTGACTAGAGGAAAAAGCCGGTCTAAGATAATTCCTCTACTCCTTTAAAAATCCAGTTACACAAGCCAATTTCTATCGTATATCGATAGCAAACAAATATGCAGTCACTGAAAGAGGTCACTGTCGCTCATGGACATTAGTAATCAACCCCAAGTACAACTAAGTTGCACATGAGGTTGACCTCAAATGCAGTGCTACCCCTGAGC
>DWNR01005467.1:0-10150 GCA_018250455.1 Polygonus leo
GGCGTGGTTGCCGGCTATACTTAAACGCGAGGCGAACATCTTAGTCCTCAGCAACGCATCTGTGATCAAACTTAGGTCAATCTCTCAATCGTACTTGAGGATGATTACTGATGTCCAAGGACGGCAGTGGCCACTTACCATCAGGTGAACTGCATGCCCGTTTGCTACCCTTACACAATAAAAAAAGCACATTTTATACAAAACCTGCTGTCATCTGCTATGTTATGGAGTGCTAGGGAGTCGAAATCGACAGCCATACGACACGTGTAGGCGACATTGTTGCTGCATCGACGTCGGAAGATTGCTTACACACAAAAACGCTTGAAAATCGTTAGATAGGTTCTTAATTATTAAGCCCATTAACGGACCTACAGGTCAACAATAAGAGGTAAATCCCAAAATTGCGTGTAATACTAGTAAATGGTCTGTATTTAATAAAGTCTGATGCAACTTCACCTGAGTTGCTTAATGCATCATTTATATTAAACGAACATCGCATTACCTTATTAGAAGTAACATTAGAAATAACTGCTGACAAGCCTTATTTGAAATGGATAGTACTAATGGCAGTACCTCTATAATTTTATCGATATGGCATAGTATCTTTTGCTTCTTTAACTATGCGGTTGCCCTAAAGACGGCCTTAACTTCACTAATTGGTTGCGTTTAATGAGACAACTGATGATCTAGCACTAATGGGCCCTTAGCGAGCCAGATATCAATCTTTTATTAGCTTGACTTGGACGCGCTGTTAATAAAGATTTATTGTCTTGCTTTTTATCTTAGGTTTTAATGTTAAGTACATTTTAGATAGGGGTGTACTTAACTGTAATGATTAGTATATAGTATTTTTTTCATCGTATAATGGTAACAAACGAGCATGCAGATCACTTCATGGTAAGTGGTCACTGCCGCTCATGGACTGATAATCATTCCGAAGTACAATTAAATCATACCTAAGCTTGATCACAGATGCGTTGCTTCCCCTTAGGACTAAGATATTCGCCTCGTGTATAAGTGTAGTCGGCAACCGCGCCTCTCTAAACCGAAACACAATAATTTTTTCACGGAGGATTATGAGGGATATTTTCTTATTGTACTTATTCAGTTTGGTGGTTGGTGATTGGTTTGTTGAGAAAACAGTGTTCTTCATGTTTTGTTACACGTACATTTGTCTAACATACAAGGGGTTCCGGATTCGATTCTATTTTTACATTTTCGGCTTTATTTAATCTATTAAATAAAGCCGAAAATGTAAAAATCATCACTTCTCAAAGACCAATTAAAACTTTTTTGCTGTTATAAAGAACGTTAACTAAATCTTTTTATTACAATCCAGCTCAATATTAATAAACTGACCGAGTAGAAATGAAAATTACTTGTTTTGTTGCAACCTAATCTCGTACTCTGCATATAAAAAAGCGTTGACCTAAAAGTATATGAAAATGTTGTTATATTATTTTTAGTTGGAAAGTAGATTGAGGGTGGAAGTAACACTGAATATTTAGTACTACCCGCGGTTTACCTCCAAATGGCTCGTAAGCACATATAATATGATAAATGAACATTATCTGGCGCGGCGCCAAGGAGTACAGGTGCTGTTCTTGTTGAATGCCCCTCTTGCCACTTCCACACAAATGCTGCCTGAGCCGTAATGTAGTTTGGTTCTTCCAATCTGTATTAGGGCTCAGACAATTATAAAGTTTATTTAAATTCAATTTATCAAGATACAATAAACCGGAGTGAACAGAACCGTCGGCGTTATGTGGCATCTTAACGTAACGGGACGCATAATGCTGCCAGGTGTACCTAGTATAAATCGATTGACATATTCGAGTAAATAGTTGCTTGACGGAAAGTTCCGCCGAATTCCGAATACATGACGTAATTACGTCTGAAGTATCATACGTCACTTAAAAACGTAAGCACAATTTGTCCTTAAAATTTAAAAATAAATTAAAATCTTATACACCATACTTCAAATAAAATTGTGGATTAAACATGGCCTATATAAAAATTTGGTATCAGTATTTTAACAGGCCAGAAATGTATGATAGGATATAGATCCTTATTTTATAGATTTAACGGGATCATATTATTTGTACGTTGTTTAAAAAAAAATAGCAAATTATCGAACAAAATCTGATGCGTTAAAACTGAACAAAAAATACTGTTTACACCTAAGGAAATAATTTCCAGAATAAAATTATGCAGCATAAAAAAGAAAGAAATAGAAAACGTAATTTGGCACTGACCGCGAATACTTCCTAAACTTTACACACTTTTTAGCAGACTTTTACGTACTTCAAAACTTAGCAGCGAACTATTATCCCTATTACTCTTACAACTTACCTTTCCAACGCCAGTAGGTTCTTTGACACCGAGCCGTCGCAGCAGCGCTGGTGGCGGCGGTGGTGGCGCTCTGTGCAACGCGGCACTGAACCCACTGCCACCTTCGTCTTCGCGCCGCCGCCTCTCCCTGTGAGGAGATCCGCCACTGCATTTTGTTGTTGACCTGATGACAAGATAAATAATCAATTTAGAAACCGATATCTTTAAATAGAATGTATATTTGAAACCATACTTAAATAACAGTATTCAGAAGAAACAATCATTAAAATCTGTTCAAAACAATTGAAAACACTAAATAAAAAAAAAACAAAAGTAGCAATAAAGTTGAAAACTTGTGAAAACTAACAAAGTCCAGTAGAAATACCATTTAAATCATGAAAAGGTATCTGTGATCAACTTTAAATACAACTGATTCTATACGGAATTAATACACATTCTAACACCAAAGCAAAACACGAGGACATCCATTTCGTAGGTTTATAGGACTCAAATCCAGTTTCCAGTAATACAGATTCATCATTTATTTTTGTATATGGCCGGAAATCCGCAATATCAACTGCATGTTACAAAATACTATTAAACAAGATTCAATTAGATTAGCCAATTCTGCGTCTAAAAATAGTCGAATCACAAGAAACACTAAATACAATAACGATTTCCTTGAAGATTTAACGATGAAGGACGTACACTAGAAATAAAGTAGACAATAACGATTCGAAGAAATACCAAGACAAAACAAAGATCTCAAAAGCTCTAACCGAGAAGCTAGGAGCGTAATTAAAAATGAAACAGGCTTAGTGGGAATGAAAGAAGAGAATTTGTTTCAGGGATGGCAAAGAGCAGTGATGGCCATGTGGTAAAATATATTACTATAGATATCTCGAGTTCGAAACCGTTTGTTTATGCTTCTAAGTTATTAAAAAATATTTAACAAAATTTTACCAGTGAAGTAAAAGATCACGAAAATCTTATTCGAGTTAAAAAAATAAATGTGCGAGGTAACCTTGGTTTACTTTATGAATAAGAAAGATCTATTTCTTATTCAGAAAGTAAACCAAGATCGGGTATGATACCAAGCGATGTTAAAGATAACGTACATGAGGTATATGGGGCGGTAAAAAGTATATTGAAGTACTAATATTCTCGATTAATATTGAGCAGATTTCAGACTTCAGATTTCAAAGTCAAAAAATCTACTTTTTGTATTGATTTAGTAACATTAAAATAGCATATATCTATGTGTTTTTACACACAAAATCAAAACAGCAGCATCTTAGGTCCAGTCTTGTTACTGCACATTTTGTAATTTTTCAAAAACAATAGCCATCCCCAACTTATTTACAATTGAAAACGAAACCAGGCACATTTATCGCGAACCTGAAACCCCTGAAGAATTCGAAGGAGAAATAAATGAACAGTACGTGATGTCTCGGCTGACCTTTTTACATTTTTCAAAAATTCTCTCCGTGCGTCAATACCGAGGAACATAAAGGGGCTTGCACACGATCCAGTGATGGATGGGTTTTACGTGACGACTGGCGACACGCTTCCTATTTTATTTTAACGCTGAATGACGGTGTAAGTTCATCCGGGAGCTCAAAATTGAAAATTCTCTCAGTGTATTGGAAACTGGCGTCACATTCCGTGGACGTGTGATGGTTTCATTGATTAGAATGCAAATTGCGTTTTAGGAGTCACACCAAAACAGTTTTTTCAAAGTGGTACAGCCAATACAGATCTGTACAGATCTACAGACAGCATACGTATTCGCTATGATATGATGCTTTTGAGTAATCTTTTTTTCTTGCAATTCATATTCAATGTTCAGGCCTTCCTTTTCTAACCTGGTCTGATCTCAACCAATGTATAATTATGCACTATTATTATGAGCGTATAGTAGTTTCACACATTTTATTAACTTTGTTATATACCATTACTTTACTTTGCTTTCTGCTTTAAATATAAAAAATATAAACAAATAGCTCCAGTGTTTAGGACAACAGAGACTTTGTTACTAAAACCAAAACCTTTGACAACTCATCATCATCATCAACAACATAACTCTTACAAACTATCGATATAGTTATATATGCAAATGTATGCCATAACAAAGGCGAATGTGTTGCAAAGTAATAAAAAGCCAATTTCGTAGTCATACAAGTAAATAAAACTGCCACATCGTCCATAAACTGCGACATCTGTGACATGCAATTGTCATAGGTTACAGTGTATACGATGCCATAGGTTTAAATCGATAAAATATACAAGCTCTGTTCAAGCTTCTTCAAGTGAAAATCATCGTCACAGTGTTTTAAATTATATTGAGTGTAGATCTATTTGCAGTCATTCAAAATTGGATATAAGAACTTAGTTGTAATTGAGGCTTTGTTAGTTATAAAGTGAATCTTTATAACTAACAATGAGAGAAGATTCTGTAGTATCATGAGATGAGAACATTATGATGTGCTGTCTTATGTGTTATTTATATACATCCATATTGCATCCTAATATCCCTTATAGTGAATTAAACTTAGATGAGTGTGTAAATATCAAATCAATTACATAAATTGAGGTACATTAGACTCTGATCATTCGAATATAAATGGAACGATACAAACATTAATACGATTTCTTGAATACCATCATTGAATGTTCGCATATTTACTTTAAATAAGTAATCTCAGATGTGATCATGGATCCCACTTATCAACGAAACCATCCATAAAATACGAGGTCACTGACATGCAGTCAATCCCTACACCAAAATCGAAATATCGTTCAGTCAAAAAAGTCCAACTTGCAGCGATAGTTGCAACCGAAACTATGCTGGTAGCGTGTGGTGGTCGCGTGCCGTCGCCCCCATTGTTTACTGTGCTTAGAACTATTAACATTCTTATAAGGGAATGTTTAGATAACTCTCGACTTGGCAGGACGTTACGACCCTCGGTTCCCGTGGGCTGATAAGCCGAAACCCCCGTTGGCTAATTGAAATAACGTGAGCCTATTGATTCGTTTGTTTGACAGGTTAAATACAATGTTGTAATAATAATACATGACTGGGGGACTATCAGATGGACCGTCCACCTTAAGGTTATGGTATAAAAAAAGATCTTTACTTATTCTTCAACCGGAGCTTGCAATATACTTTACGACTACTACTACTTCGTACTACTTAAAGGATTAACATGTTCGCTTCGTGATCAAGGATAGTCGGCACCTCTTTGTTTGAAATACAAAAGTTGCTTTACGGATACTACCCGACATACTGAAGAATATTTATAATACATCTGCTATAACGTTATATCAATGTCTGATATTCGTACTTGTTCCGGATGGTAAGTGGTCACTGCCATCAATGGATATTAGCAATCAACTATCAATACATTTATATTGTACCTAAGGTTGACCACAGATACTTTGCTACCCCGGAGGACTAGGATATTTGCCTCGGGTGTCGGCATAGGCGTAAACCACGCCTCTCCAAACCAAAACACTAAAATTGGTTCACGCAGGTTTTTAGATGGAGTCGGTGTCTTACCGGTCGTTGGCTACATGAGCTCTACCACCTGGCATCTGGCCACCTGGTTGCCTATTAATTTGACGGATATTTGTTAAACCCCTTGGATTTGGAAGAAAACATCAGTTTTATGGCATAATTATCAGCACTCAACCATATTTATGTTTAGGAACCAAAAAGTGTACGACGAAGCCGGGTAAATTACTACGAGGTATTGGCAAGCGGTCATTGCGTGCATTTGTTACGCGACGGTACAAACTCGCTGGCTTAGGGACTTGTTCTAGCGATATACTGCGCTGCCAAAACATGGCTATTTATTTATCTTGTTACTGGAATACCGATACAAATGATTATTTTCGTATGCTTCAAATGTAATGTATCGTATTCGTTTAACAGTTTAAGCACACTTTAGCATCAATGATTTCGCTAATGATCTGTTATGATGCGTGATTTTTAGTATTTGGTAGATTTTTATACTTAGTTGGGTACTTTAATTATTGCAGGATTAACCTCAAACTTAATAACGTCATCAATACCACTGTGACATCACGTAAATACTAAAACCTTCGGATTTTGAAAGATAATAGAAATTCAACGACATCATCTTCAAGACAATAATACGACAGTAAAGACAGATTTAGTCATCAACCATAATAATGCGTTTGGGAACTTAAAATCTGCGACGAAGTCGTGTAAATTACAGCGAGTTATTGGCAAGCGGTCACTGCGTGCATATGTTACGCGTCGGTACAAACTCGCTGGCATAGGGGCTTGTTTTGGCGATATACTGCGCTGCCAAAACAAGGCTATTCATCTTGTTACTAGAGTACCAGTACAAATGATTCTTCTAAAAAATTACAAATGTAATGTCTCGCATTCATTTAACGGTTTACCAAATTTTTGCGTATTTTCGCATAAGTGCCACTATGTTCTATCGTGGTACGTGTTACAAAGTAGAATTGGTATACCAACCTCGGTACGCCAATTATACTTATTGTAGGAGGATATTATTTGGTAAATGTTACGGGACACCCGTACATAAAACTATATATATATACGGGACACCCATACATAACGCGTATTGGAGACAAATAACACTAAGTCGTAGTGTAAGAAAGTTACGTAAAGTAAGAAGAGTCAACATACACAGATTATGCTCTGATGTGGAGTGAAACATGTAAAAAAATATTATCTTCTTCTCTGTCATAATGTTAAAAATAATGTATGTGGTCTTAAGCTACGCTGGCCAGTAAATGCTAACAAAAATAAAAATAAAATCTCCAGATGACTACAAACATAAAGGTATCTAAAAGGCAAATGTCGGGTAGCGTTCGTACGACTGCTTAAGATAGCAAATATCATGTCGAGCTGCTTTGAGAATGAAAACAAAGCAATTTCGTTTTATTATTAAAAATGCAACATTTCATCCCTTATCTAGACTGTCTGTGACGATAATATTTTTACTGAATGTTAAAAGTACTTTATTTATTAAAGTAAAAGTATTTTGGTTAATAAGATTATACTCCGGAATTCAAGAAAGTTTAATTGTTTGATTTTAAACCTCTTTCTGTCATACTTCAAGACGTAAAGACTTTAAAGTGTTTTATTAATCAAACACACATCACAACATCTGCATTCTTAATAGCCGAAAACTCTATAGAAATTCGTATTATCTTGTTATCTACTATATTTCTTAACATTACTTAGGCAACTTCGTATATATATTCTTGGTAACTTTGTGTAGCTTGTATAGTTTTAGTTACATTGTATTACTACTTACTTTATACTAAATGGTTTATATAAGAGTATAGTTAGATCAAGGTGTCACCACTATCTTCCTACATTTCTTAATGCATTTCTTGTGTTTATGTTAGGAAAGATGCCAAGTACACTTACTAATTAGGCGAAATTCTTAGTCGTCTAATGTAGCAACACATTTATAGTCCAAGTTGGCTTTAATTCAATTTTTTGTTGATCATATACATCCCCAGTTAGCATCTGATGAACTGAAGACTCTCGATACTACTGTACTGCACAAATAAATTATTGATAAAAATTCTGTCCCAATATTTCCAAATACCCTTGAAGGCGTTTCAAAAGATCCCTTTACAACAGTCCATTACGTTTCTAAAGGCTATTGCTTTGAGGCGCGGTTTCCAAGGTGTATGTCCCTCGTGCACTTAACCGTAATGAATGTATCGAAGATATCGGTATGGAGGTAATTGACGTGGGATTGACCGATCCTTGGAGGGTACTGGATAACAGTACAGGATATTGTTTTTGGAAATAAACCAGATTGTTTGCTTTGAAAAGATTTTGGTAAACTGCCTGGAGAAAATACTGATAATAATAATAGGAGAAGAAATAGGAGAAGAAATTTAGAAAAAGTAACAGCAAATTAGTCGTTTTATAACCTCCCATGAGATTAACATAAGTTTTGAAAATTTATTGTAAAATCGCGGATCTTTAAATACTCGTTCAAATTTTTTTTTTTTTCACAAGACACGATAAAATCAAATGCAAATGAATTGTTGGATATTCTAAATCAGAGAAATCATAAGCTTCACACTTCTAAGGATATAATTCTATTTTATCATAAAATTACATTCGAAACATACTATTTTCAATAAGCAGATCAAAACTATGAGCATTTCTCTGATCTTGTTCGCTTTCATGTCATCACAATAAAACTGGCGTTCGCTACCAAATAAAAACAAGACAACAAATGTGAAATGCCGAAGATAGAAATCTTGCAATTTCAAAGGATGTTTATGCCCCTATGATGTCGTTGATTTCACGGGCCGGTGGTCCCGCTGAAAACAATCCTGAAAAGGTCGACTCTTGACATTTGATAGAATGCTTCTCGGAGCATGAATAAGGGAGTTGCTAGACTGGTGACGGGTGACGGTATACAAAAGGAGTTTAATAAAAAGGTTTTAAAGTAGACGCCGTGATTTTAAATGGAAGTTTTGATATGCTATTTACTTAAACTTCAACTTTTATTTAAGGGTCAAATAAATGTATGTCAAGATAATTTGTTAATTTATTTAATACATATGTTCATGTTTTCACATATGTACAAAAGTTACGAAACAAAATTATTAATTCGTTTTACATGAATTCAAAAATGTGAGTTACTTAAGTTAACGGAATTTTATTTTTATGTTGCACGATATTTTTACCTAATGGGAACCGATTTTGACGATTCTATTCGTAAACTTTTTTTAGTTATTTTTCAAAGTTTTTTTTAAGTGAAGGTGTATAAACGAAGATTGCTGAGATAACTTTAATCTAACTTCAGAATTTGTATAATGTTGTGCATATATTATGTTATTTCTTTAAAATCTGTTTAAAAGATAGATACAAAAATCTTTGGTCTAAAAAAATAGACACTTAAGTCGCTTCGGAATACTAGCGTCTAACTTATTCGCTTTCGGTAAAACAAGTCCATAAACTGAGCGGCCATTTTGATGTCGTGCTCTTTATTTTGTTTGAATTTCTTTTCAATATACCCCTTCCAAAACTGCGAAGGTTACATTTCTAGGAATAAACTGACATTTCCTAGAAACTTTGCATTGCAATTGTTATTAAAATATTCATTTTTGTAAGCGATAACATTTCGGTCTGAAAGATTGAGAGTTCAAATCTCAGACATATTAGCTGAATACTTCTCATTCGGAGATACTAGGGGATAAGTAACAGATTATTTCAAGACTGTGAACGTATGAACATCTAAAATAAAAAGTTGTAGCTAAAACCTGAACACAGAACAGCCCCATATTTTTACCGCCAATTCGCGTGACGTCAAACTCAATTACAGCTCACAATTAATTCCCAACAATTTAACTGCAATTGTACATATTTTCTGATTCATTACGCCATAATGGCGGTAAACACCGATCTAAACGTTTTATTTACGTTCGTGGAACGAATGCCGCGTTTTTTGGGGTGCCATAAATAAATTATAAAACGGGGAATGTATTGTGGAGGTAATATTATACGGGGAATGAATAATATGTGTAGCGGAATGTCAGGTGTACATACATGGACGTGTAAAGTTTTGTGTGGATTTTGAGTGGAATAGAAATAACTGTTTGTACTTCTTGTAAATGTTTTACCAAGAATGGGTATCCTAAAACAGATGAGTGGCCAAGTACGAGGCGGACGATCGGAAGGGTTCTTGTGATTGATAATTTGTATTTGCGTTTTTAACACGCTTATATTAGCTTCACTTGTATGTATGTTTGTTTGTTTGTTTGTTTGTTTGTTTGCTTGTTTGTA
>DWNR01005468.1:0-10149 GCA_018250455.1 Polygonus leo
TTGAAGAGGAAGGTTTATACGTATAATATGTTCACAGTTTTTCTGTAGTGTATTCAGTATCAGCATTGCACACGTGCAAAGCCGGGGAGGGTCGCCCTATTTAATATAAATTTAATGTTTTACGTGCTTAGAGTACCTAGCTAGTAGGTATTAATCTAAACTTCCCATTACTTGGTAAGTAAAATGCATGTGATTTTATATAAAGCATATGTATAACAGTATCAGCTTACGATAATAGTTCAGGACGTCGACCTCTTTATCAATTGTGTTAAAGTCAATAAGTGAATGTACCTACATATAATGAATAAGTAAATTGTTCATTATAATGAAATTAAAGACAGACGGCATTGTAATGTCTTTGTTTTGAAACCAACCTTCCAACCGTGTGGTTGCCGGCTACTCTGGTTTTTTTCTCTTTTAATCGTATAAAGGTAGCAAACGAGCATGCAGTCCACCTGATACTAAATGGTCACTACCGCCCATGGACATCAGTAATCATCCCCAAGTACAACGAAATCATACCTAAGCTTAATCACGTGCGTTGCTACCCCTGAGGATTAAGATGTTTGTCTGGTTTATAAGTGTAGCCGGTAACCACGGCTTTCTAAATCGAAACACAATAATTGCTTTACGGAGGATTATAAGGCTGGCGGTGGTACATCCCCGGACGAACTAAACAAAGTTCTACCACCTGGAAAAAATTTGGTTTCATCAGTGAACATATTAGTAGTCCTAAAAGGGGTGTAAGGCATCTTAGACATCCGTTTTCGACTTCAATTAAGGTTTCTTTACAGATTTATGTGCGGCAGAAATCACTTACAATCAATTATCTTACCTTACTAAAACAAAAAAAAACAGCAGTTTAAAATAATACATTTAAACAGATGCATCCATTTTAATCGCCCTTTTTATATCAAACGTCATCTTGGTGTATGTATTACCAAGATTTTAAAGCGATGTTATCAAAGAAGCAATGCAATATGCATATAGATTTCATTTAACAAATTATTATTAAAGTTATCATATAAAGACTTTACTTATGAGGAAGTATCTTCATAGTGCTCTGTCACGTAACATGTTTTGTTGCCAAGATATTTCTTTCTACTTCAAGTTTATTAAGTTCAGTAAAATCTCAATCATATGATAATTATGTATATTATACTTGGAAAATGAATTTCACCTTGAAGCAATGTTTTAAAGTAACCAAGTACAAATTAATTTCCAAATACTTACGTACTTAATTACTCTCATAAATTATGTATGCAACAAGTAACTCCATCTTCTGCACGTTAAGTATAACTAAAATGTTACTTAAAGACGTAAAGTTGTAGTCCTATTTTTGGGGTTAATCAAAGGTATAATTAAATATCCCATCGCCTAACTATATAATTTCAAATGGACTGCATTTTCTAATTCTACTTCCAATTCACAAAATAATCATCAAATTGCCAGTCGAACCCACAAGAACTACCGTGCCGTAGCCGTAGTTAACACAGTTGTCACTTTTGTGTAATTTCATCAATAGATGGCGTTGTATCCACATTGCAATCGTTCACTCTAAATGGCGTACCAAAGTATATAATGTTCTTATCATGAACAGATAATGAAAATTCGAGCTTAGACCATGGTGGTTTCTCTGTTGAAGATTCCTTTTCATCCTTATGATTTCATAATGACCACACAGTTTGATCTTGCTAATTTCTTAATGCAATTAAAGGCTAATAAATTCTAATAATAATAAAATGAGGGCATAAGGACTGTTTCAATTGAATTTAATGTAATTATTAGTGGGAAACGAGTAAAAAAGAAAGTTTATTTTTCAGTAATCCTAGATGTTCATTAAATCTTAATATAAATATTTTGAAAATACACGTTATTAAATCAACTTGAGAAACTGGATAGCTTTTATTTCGAGTTCAATATTCTTTATTGCATATTTTAATAGGATGCATACCTACTAGTAGGAACTGCCGAGTCCGCGAGTTTTTATTTATAAATTTAAAAAGTATGTGTACTCGCAATAACTACATTTCGTTTTATTTCGATTCAGTTTGGACATACAATAAAACACGTATAATGGAAATCATTTCATTTTATTGCTCCACAAGGTACTTATAAGCTTTTATTTCAAGTAAAAACACACTTCGAAACCACACGTTACGAATATGTGTGTGCATAACAGAATATTTAGTTTATTCATATGTTAACCCTCTAATCTATCAGGTACATTATAATATACAAACTGTATTCACTGCTGGCATCGAAAGTGTTAAAGGGAATCCAAAAAACAAAGAGGAATGTTTCATTGGATCAGAAAAAAAATAAGTCGCAAATAATTTCTGATATAAACACACAATTCATAAAGTTGCCGTTCCTTTCAGGCGTACGTACATTATACAGTCGCAAATAAAATAATAAATATACAACTGTAACTGTATATTGGTGTATAATTAATACATTGAATTTAATACCTTATGTACAAAATTAACGTAACATTATTATTATGTCACATGACGTACTTCGCGTAGGACATTTGCATCATTCGTGATAAGCCTTAAACTTGATAATGATAATTTTTTATCATTCCTTTATTACAGCAAGGCTAAGGCTTCTTTCTTTGTTAGGTGTACAAATGATTTATGAAGTGTTATTATAATTATAATAAATAAAAACCAGCCCATACATTTTAATAAATTAATCTTATGCATTAACGAATTTTGAGATTAAATGAGGCAAGATTGATTAACTTTTTTTCGAAATTATAGTAACCAAGTTATGTCAGTCAAAATATTAGAAAATTTGAAAAATGGCAAGAATATTTATTTAGTGAAATGTTCCAAGGCTTCTTTGCTTAAATATATAATATTTACATTTTAAGTATCAATGGTTAATTTTCTATTTAGAAACGACTCTCTATTTTAGATTTATTCTTGATCAGCTAACACGAATGATACAAATCTTTCCCACTCACATTTTGGGTACATTAATATTTACAATCTTGTTTTAAATCCGAAAAAATTAAATAACCTAAACTGCATACAAAGCGTAATGATCATAAACCGATAATTAAATTATTATGGTTTAAAAATATGGTAGGTATATCTGAGTTAGGCATGGACTACAGTGGCGCCCTCTATTAGATACTGACTTACAATACCTACTGCCATCCATAACATCACGACACTTCTAAACCCAACACAGACGACAAATTATCCGTGAGGCGTTTTTTAATCTGTGGAAATACAACCTATAGAGTTATATTCCGTAACGCGCACGACACGCAAAATTGTCTATTTCGCCTTATATTTTTTGTCGTACATTTTACGCGCCAAACACAAAATATATGTCGTCTGTGTAGGAACTAAATGTTATTGGCACAAAACAAGACTGCATTCGTATAAACTTTTTATAGGTTAGGTAGCTATTTCTAGGGTTTAAGTTTACAAGCTTAATACCTGCACGGTAAGTAACTTATCACTTTTAAGTATGTATTTTCTTGATTCATCTCGTCTTGATTGATTATTGTTAAATGGAGTTTTCGTTTATGGTAGTATCCATCTTTACAACCGTTCCTTGCGGCAGTAAGTACACATTTTGTGACAATATATTGAATACATTATACATTTAATGGCAGAAACAAGATCATAGTATACTCAGGTTATTTATGGGTTACAAAATTAACATTGCGACTGCAACGATAGTATTTTGTCCAAAAATGTACAGTTCATATAACAATCATACACTGAGATCACAGGAGTATGTCGTACCCTGGCAAATCACTACGTCTCTTTATTTTCTAGTCACTTTTTTATCACTTTAATCATTAAGAACCTCACAAATACAGGCCGGCACGCGACGGGTTGAAATTTTTAAAACATTTTGACATTTCTATACATCAAATCAGATTTTTATGTATATCTAAAAACCTTTACCATTTTTCTTCAATCAATAAGATTTGCTGAACTATTTGTGAATTCATAAGGTTAACAAATTAGTGAAAATCTATAAAAATATTTTAAATATCGAAATTATGTCGGCCTGCGTAATGAGAAACGCGAAAGTCCTCAATAGTTTTTCTATATACAACCCAATTTATAAACTTTTATGTAATTAAATGGAAATAGAAAAATCAGAGACAGACAGAGTATTTGCGCCTATTCTAGTTTTCAATTAGGGTTTACGACAGCCTGGCATTCGCTCGTAAAGTACTGCGTCAATAATATTTACATTACAGTTATCTCTCACTGTCCTTATTTAAAAAAATAAAAAATCTACATACGAAAATTTTGGGCTCGTCTGATAACGAATGAGTAAGTGAGAAACGTAGATACCAAGAAATACTGAAGAAATACTTTTATTGTAAATTTGACACTGGTTAAAAGGACCAATAGTCCAAGAAGCTACTGCACAAAAAAATGACAAATCAATGGCATATAATACTTTTATTTTTTAATTTATTTTACTTTATCTGTAAAATTTGCAAATACGTTCATCGCCTCTCTTTCGTTATTAGACAAGTAATTCTAAATGATTTTATTAAAATAAAATGTGATGTTTAGACGACAAAAATATTATTTAAAATAACGAAATAAATCTTTGCCGCTTTTTACATATTTTTTATAATACAGATAAGAAATATAAAGGTTACGCATTAAAATACAAAATACAAGTATTTATATTATGGCAATTAGCACCATTCCATTTAGAGACAGTGAGAGAGATTTTTTTGAAACTTTTCTATCGATACAATAGTGTTACAACCTACATAATAATTAAAGCGTTAATCAATTTAACAGCCTTATATACAAACACAACTCCAGATCAAATTTATTGAATTTCGAAATAAACTTTAAAAAATATAAAACAACCCAAATAACACATTTTTAAACGTCCCCTTGACAAACGAAAAAAATAATCACGTAACGTGATTTTCAGTTGCAAAAGTTAATTAATTATTAAATTAATATCAATATCCTGCCTTCATTAGCTTCGCTTTTGATAAATAGCATAGGTATGATTTTGATTGCATCAATCACAATTCCCATTCAATCACAGATTAAAGAAAATATACAGATGGAGCGCATAGAGTCGAGAATAACTAAATGTACAAAAATGTAAACTTTACGCTGTCGATTTCCCTACGCTCTATCTGCGTTCTTTTCTATATTCTAAACCAATATCTATCATGGAGATGCTGCCAATTTTTAACCATCGAAAAAGGAGAAGTTTCTCAATTCGGTTCAATTTCAGGATGGACGAAATTTATCCAAAACGGATCCATTTCATGATATATATTAATATGATTGCATACTGACAGATATTAGTAGACGCGCTATGGGCAGTTTGGCACGTGCATGGAAGGCCCCGTCAAATTATACCACCTTTTAAGTAATTATCTCAACCTCACAATTGTTATTCTGGTGGATAGTGGTTAACAATATCAGGCCAGTTATCAAATCGCACTGCTTGCTTCACGCTAGGCCTAAATATTTAGATATATACAAATCTGACGTTACTTCCATTGCCCGCGAAAAGTAGAATGGCTAAGCCATAATTTTATCATAAACCTATGTGTTCTTTGAAAACCAATATGAAAACAAAATAGTTGCCAATAAATACTAAATTATACCATACGTATATACAATTAAACACTAATTTAGCCAAGCCAAAAACATCATAGCACCAAAATACACGATCATCAATGGTACTGACAGAAAAGTTTCATATTATACTGCGTTTCCCTAGTTACAGTGTGCCCAATGAATTAAGAACATTTGAATAAATTACACAATAATATAAACAATAAAAAATTAAAACATATTTCCTTACATTCAGATGTTTTCAAAACAATATTTCAATGTATGTAAGTACAAGTTTGTATATATAACACTTAATTCATTAGGCCCGCGCCACATTTTGAAAACTAACGTACCATTCGTTAATAATAAACACTAGACTATTGTTTAAAATAAGTTAATCATTAACTCGCCTGTGGTACTACTAATCAAATAATATATTAAAAAGTAAATGGTATTTTTTTATTTTTCTCGAAAAGTCTCTGACTAGAGATACGACCTATCCTAAAACTAATATAGCTTAACGACTAACTACAACGTAACATAGCACTCTTTAAAAGGAATAGAATATTGAAAGAAAAACATAGATTCTATACAAGTTTGAGCTTTGCCAAATTTTGAACAGCCACATCCAAAAGTGAAATCTCATTTCACATCTAATAGGTACACCCATATCTTTCAGGGCATGTTCAATTGCCAAATATACTTAAAACCTTTCATTGAAAAACCTACTTTCCATTTCCAATATAAGAAATTCGCGTTAAAAGTTTTTTGTTAATAAAAATAAGCGATCGGTCGCATTGGTGACCGAAAAAGTATCAAAATAAATATACAAAATGTGTGGCACCAGCCTTATGTTTCGATGACGTTTGTAAAATAAAAAAAATGTCAAAGCAAACTACATCATAACACAAAGCTGCGACAAATATCAGCAAAGTAAAAGTGCCTTGAACACTTATTACGTACATAAAATAAGTTCTCAGTCGTACGAAAAGTATCTATTTGAAATGCACTGATACTGGCAAAGGCACATAGCCTCCCTGCTAATACATTATGCAAACTTGGGTAAAAATGCTACCACATGCGCTATAATCTTAGAATATGAAAAATATATAGAATACGCACGTTATCTTTTTCATTTTAAGATCCATAATAATTTACAACACCTTTACCTCCGTATAGCATATGGTTTGTACAACGTACCCTTCGCATAATTTAAAGGCGTTTTCCACATATTTTCTATATTCTAATACGATATTTTATAACGCATTATATACACAAATTGTGATGAAAGAAATTCCTACTGCTACACATTACTAATGTTGAATTGTTCATATAACCGAATATTACCAAAATATGTATACGATTAATATTTTTAAAAGTTAAAAGAAATAACCAAATACCTATTTTACGTTCAGGCAGTGATGTTCACTTTATTTTTAAATTATTGCTCCAAAGTACAGACTCAAAATGAATTAGAAAATAAGTGGTTATATAATTCGACAAAGATTTAAATGAACTTTTTAAAGAACAATCGCAATTATCTTGAATTGCTATTTTTATTTATATGGTATAGATATTAAAAAAGGCAAAAGAATTTATCATATCAATGACAGACTGTTAAAAACTTCCATATGTAGGTATTAAGTGATTTAATTAATGTATTTAAATCTCAAGTAATTAAGAACCTTTGCACGTCAATCGGTTTCTTGTTTGACGCTTTATGGAAATTATAAGATATTTACTATTAATTTGACAATATCACCTGCGCCAGATGTGCGTTCACTCAGATCCTTGTCGAAATATACAACGAAGAATACTTATACAATGTTTTTTTCTTATTTAGCCAAATATTTTATATACAATGAGGTAGAATGTGGGATAGAACCCTTATTTTAATTTTGTTAGCCTAGACATTGCTATTATTAAATATAATAGTAAGGTAGGTAGGTATAGTTACATATTTTATTATTTACCATGAAAGCCAATATTATTACAGGTTTTCACTAGAAGATGTGTCACTTAATTTATTAGGCCAAAGTATTCAATTAAATTCATTATGTTGACACCTTAGTAGAAACAATAAAACAAATAATTTAATGAGTTTTGTAAAAGATCTTCTAGTGAAGTTGACATATCGACATAATTATGATTATTTAGCTGTACCTACGTCATTATTGCAAGGATGCCTGCCTGCACAAATTCATTATATTGCCAAATTTATTATGCTTACATTTTATTAACAATATTCAATACAGAATAAATCAATTATTAATGAACATCATTTTAAAATATTAAAAATCAGCTACAAATATTATTGTACCTCGCATTATTTTTGACATTCGTGTCGCCATTATAGTAGTATAATATTGACATAACGTCAATTTGACAGCTCTTAAATAGAACTTGGCAGTGTTTAAATGGCGCTATCTACATAGGTTTGGTTTGCATTTTCGAAGTAATTGGCCCAGTATTGAATATTGTTAATAGAACACATTATTAACAACTTATTATTATATTTCCAAATTACCGTGTGCGTGAGAGCACTCATTATCAATTATCAATAAATAAATTTAATACAAAATTCCCAGTAAATGTTTCACGGTAAGTAACAAATATTACCGTTACATAACAATTCGTTATTAATCAGAATTGTCTCGTTTAATAACGAAGGTACGTAAATAAAGGACATACGGATTCATATATTGTATGTGATTATGGTTATTCATTATTATTTGGTATTCCTGAGGTTTTATACAGAGTTATTTAGAATGGAAACAAGAAAATGCTAATGATCACTACTGTTAAATAATACGCTAACGTTACTAAATTATTTTTAATTCTAGAAACAAAACTGTGATGAAAATAATGACATGTATCATTTATAATCAAATAATTGTAGATTATTATGCATATAACTCAAAGCAATATACAGAATTAATTTGTATACTGTTTCATACATCTAAAGTGTATCATCATATTGACAGAAATAAATTAAATTTTAATTGGAGCAATGCTCCCAAAATATCATTGTACAAAAGTTTCATTTTTTCTTCATCATCCTAAGATCAAAATACTGATAGCTAGGAAATAAAGATCTCCTAGCAAACACACTCAACATTTTCATTTTTTTATAACATCAGTTTTGTCTCACGAATTGAAAATTAGTTTTAACTGGCAGAATAAAGTAGAGCAAGGAGGAAACATATATAGAGATACCGAGTGAGCCCGTACGAATTCATACGTATGTATGTACGTAAATCTTAAAAATAACCCTGTATAAATTATGCTTACGGTTGTAATATACAACTATATATTTTACTATATTATATGTGAGTATTTTGTTAATTATTGAAAAAGCACAGTTGAGGTTACACGGAGAGGTAACAGTACCTTCAGATGGCACACGTCAAGAGTCTACAAGAGAAAACTGTAAATTATGTAGAAAACAACTAGTTAGGTAATAATTTCACAAAACTGTACTTGATATGATTATATTATGTACACCTGTTCCCTGCATCACTACGTTAGCGATACCATCTACCACTGAATAATACTCGAGGCCTCTCGCCAACCGAGTTACAAATAACAGTAAAATCACAACAGATACCTAGCCTGCTCGGTAGGTAGTAAAAATTGCGTATTTACATGGTTTCATATCCGAAATTTCGGTTCACGTCCAGCACCGAACGTTTTGTACTCTGGAGACGCAATGTCACTGAGCGTTCATTCACTAAGCGGTCAACAGGGCGGGGGCGGGTCGTCGCGGGGCGGCGTGGGGGCCTCGTCCTCCTTGCTCTGTTCCCGTCGTTCCAGTTCCCTCTCTCTCTCCTGGAGCCTGGCTTCTCTCCGGACGAGCTCCGCTTCCCGTTCGTCGAGTTGCCGCGAGCGTTCCGCGAGCCTCGCTTCCGCGTCTAAGAGCCTCGCCGCGAGCTCGGGGTCCGTGTGCGGGGGCGGCGACGTGGAGGACGTGACGTCATCCACCGGGGGCGTGAGGGGCTTCAGCGCCACGTTAGGCTGGAAGTCCCGCTCGAACCTCGTGCAGTCCGCCACTCGCACGACCCGCTCTGGGTTCTGCAGCACGGGCTCCCGCTTGCCCCACGGCCTGAAGGTCGGCACCGCCCGGTACGGCGGGTACACGTAGGGGTCGATGTACACCGCGTACCCATACTCGTCCCCCCGAACTTTCTTCGGCGGTGACTCTGGGGGCTCCGGCTTGCAAACCACAGTTTCGACCACCTGGAATTGAGAAAAATACGCATATTAATACACACGCTTTAAATAATAATAGAGTCCTTTACAAGTTCGAAGATACTAAGTGGAACCATCATCTAAAGAAGCCGAATGAGAAGGTCCGATAAAGTTTGAATCCGTAACACAAAAAATATACAAATTATAACGATAATAACTATTATAAAAACATTGCTATCACAAAAAACTGGATCCGATTCTATCGCTGCCCTCTGTTTCTGATTAGTAGCTGCAATTAGCAATATATTATTTCATTTAACAAATTATTATTAAAGTTATCATATAAAGACTTTACTTATGAGGAAGTATCTTCATAGTGCTC
>DWNR01005469.1:0-10149 GCA_018250455.1 Polygonus leo
GTTTTCCTTCACCGAAAAGCCAATGATAATTTAAGTTTAAATTTAATTACGCACATAATTTGAAAAATTAGAGGTGCGTGCTGGGATTCGAACCCGGACCCCCCGTGTGAAAAGTCGAATTCGCAACCACTAGGCTATCACGGCTTTACATACTATTATTTGCTAGGTGGTAAAACTCATGTAGTTCAACCGGGGAGGTACCACCGCTAGCCTAATAATCCTCCGTGAAGCAATTTATTGTGTTTCGGTTTTGAAAATCTTAGTCCTCAATGGTAATGCGTTTCTACCATGTGGTCAATCGTACTTCGGGATGACTACTAATGTCCATGGCTTCAGTGGCCACTTACCATACAATGTTATTTCATCATCATCATCATAATTATCACAACCCATTACTGTCTCACTGCTGGGCACGGGTCTCCTCTCACGATGAGAAAGATTTAGGCCATAGCCCCCCGCCCTGGCCAAGTGCGAATTGGTAGACTTTACACACATGAGATTTTTTTTTACAATCTCTTGGAAAACATCCTGAGGTGTTTTCCTTCACCTAAAAGCGAATGATAATTCAAGTTTAAATACGCACATAATTTGAAAAATTTGAGATGCATGCTGGGTTTCGAACCCGGACCCCTCGTGTGAAAGGTCGGATTATCAACCACTAGGATATCACTGCTTGATATTAGTTACTCTGCAATATTTAATCGATAACGGTTCAAGAGAAACAGTGCCATGTTATATAATATCGTGCCTATTTAATTCAATACCTCTGGACGATTAATTTAAAACTAAATAGTTCTGGAAACAGTCGCCATTGTATACTTATATCGGATTATTACGCAATTGTTAATGGTTAGAAATTTGATTGCTTTACCAGATGGCTTAATAGCTGGCGAGTTCGGTCAATGGTTGATTTAATCTATTTAATGTAGAATATTATACTTTTAAACTATCTAATAATATAGATAACTAATCGCCACAGATCATAGAAGTAAAGGTTAAAAAGAAGGAAATGTAATCTTTAAAATTGGACGGCTGTTACTTGATTATTATTTATTATTTATTGCTTATATGGACGATTGTCACTTGATTATTATTATTTTTTATATTTTAAGGCTTATGTCTTAATTTGAAATTAAATAAATTACAAATTAATAGTTATTATTATTGTGCTATATTTTGATATTATACGTAACTTAATATTCTCCACTGTAATGATTAGGTACCTATTTCTCGCAGCTTAGGTAAAGGAACAGTGTCTGTTTTTTTTTTACAATCTATGATTATTACTAATTTCAGGGTCATAGAAATATATAGTGGTGAATCAATATTTAAATTTTGTTGTTACATTCTGCGCAAGAGATTATGTTTCCTATTTGCTCGTATCAATTGCAAAACAGGTTGTGATATAAGGAAAATTACTCTCAAATTATCGTCGATAAGTTACAGATACCTTACAATGTTTAAATTTATATGGATAGATATAATCCACGTGAAATTAAGTAAATGTCGAAATTGTGTATACAGAAATACATATTTAATATCTAAACCTAGCGAAAAGACAGATGGGCCATCTGGTGGAAAATGGGCGTTGCCTTTTGGACATTTTCACCAAAATTTCAGTAATGATCGGCGGATTTGACGGGCAACTTTTATCGCGAAGTTTATCCAAACTAAGTCTTGTGTTCTGGTTTTGGAGAGAATCAGTTGCCGGCTATATTTACACGAGGCGAACATCTTAGTTCAACGGTTTAGCAACGCATCAGTGGCCACCGTACTTCAGGTTACAGATCACCATCGGGCGAACTATGGTTCGATTGCTTCCTTTTTACGATTAATCGATTGCCAAAAAACAACTGATGACGTCGGAAAAAAGGAGAAAGTAAAAAAAATCCAAATTGTTTCGGATTTAGGCCACATGAAACATTATACCCACTGTTTGTAAAGTTTCAGTGACGCATATAATAAATATGACAATGAGTTGCTCTACCAAGGAAAAATATTTACAAACCCTTATTTGCTCACTAACATTGTAAATGCGAAAGTCGGTTTGTTTGTTTTAGTTTTACGGGCCTCCTGAAATTTGGAAATTTGTTTACTTATGAACACATAAGGTTTATGTAATCCTTTAGCCAGGTGGCAGAACTCATGTAGTTCGACTGGGGAAATACCACCGCCACCCTCATAATCCTCCATGAAGTAATTTATTGTGTTTCGATTTGGAATGGCGTGGTTGCCAGCTATACATAAACACGAGGTGAACATCTTAGTCCTTAAGGGTAGCTACGCATCTAAGGTCAAAATCAAGTACGATTCAATTGTACTCAAGGATACACGTACTCGGGGACGTACACTAATGTCCATGGGCAGCAGGGACCACTTACCATCAGGTGGACTGCATGCTCGTTTGCCACCTTAAGACGATAAAAAAAATACACCAGGTAACAGTCATGTAATAACAATTTGCGTTTCGATCGGAAATATTTAGTTACCGTCACACTTATACAATAAGCAATCATTTCAAATTCTCAGAGGTGGTAGAAAATATCAAGGTGAACTTCAATGCTGTTGTTGATTAAGAATTTCAGCAATAGCATTGACCACCGGTCTGGTGGCTCTGACCACCAAGTGGAGTGCATGCTCTGAAAAACGAGCTTCTACATATTATCTCTCATTTTCCTTTTATACATATGTATTTATCTATATTTAATCTTCAATCCTACAAACTAAATTAAAGAAAAAATAAACCTAACGCAGACTAGGCTAGCAGACGGAGTCGCGGGCAAATCTAGTAACCAGATAAGCGCCCACGACAATACAAACAGCATTTAACTTATCCCCAAACTCTATTATTCTCTCGTTTGTTGACACACAGAAGCCTATTTCGGTGTTAACCTTTTGCGTTTTTAGGGCAATATACATACGTATCGTATACGTATGTATATTGCCCTAAAAATATACGTTTTATAGATATTCCGTATCTGTACGCATATCGGATATCTGTTGGTAAGGAAATGTGTGTGTTGATTCTGTGTTGTGTGTTGTGTTGTACTACCTAGCGAGTCGAGTAGTAGAACTCAGGTAGTTCAACCGGGGAGGTACCACCGTCACCCTCATAATCCTCCGTGAAGCAATTGATTGCGTTTCGGTTTGGAGAGCGAAGCGAACATCTTAATCCTCAAGGGTAGTAACGCATTTGCGGTTGACCTTGAGAACAATTCAATCGGACTCGGGAATGATCGCTAATGTCCATGGGCGGCAGTGACCACTTACCATCAGGTGGATTGCATGATCGTTTGCTACCTTAAGAGGATAAAAAAATGTCTCAGTGAATCGGTACGTAGTAGAATTCTTGTACTACGACTTAGAGGTACATCCACCACCCTCATAATTTTCCCTGAAGCTTTTATGGTTCGGTCTGCTCTACTGACATAAAAGCGGACATCTTCAGGTATAATTAAATTCTAATTCAAAAGATTTTTTCAATACGAGCTACTGCCTGCGGCTCCGCACGCTATATCACACAATTTTAACGAAGGTAGGAACGACATGTTTTTTTAAATTGACTTTTTATATATGACCCGATTGAAATAAAACAAAAACACTTAATATGGCAAACTTCAACGGTGAAGTTTATCACATTATATCAGTGAAAACCACATTGGAATCGGATCAGCCATTTCAGATTAACGTGAACAAACACACAGAAAAACAAACATACAAAAATCTAAAAATCTTTGTTTCGGGTTCTATTCCATAAAGAACCCCAGTATTGAAATTTCTTTAATGTACAGACGGTGATCAGTTACAAATTTATTATATGTTTGAATAAGGTATGTAAACTTCATGAAAGTCATACAGTGATCTGTAGTCAACTTCAGGTAAGATTTAATCATACTTGTGATTGATTATAATGTTCTTGGACGGCAGTGACCACTTAGATGATGAACTGCATGCTCGTGTGCTTCTTTATACAATAATAAACTGAATCTATTTTTTTATCGTGTAAAGTTAGCAAACGAGCATGCAGTCCATTTGATGGTAAGTGGTCACTGCCGCCCATGGACATTAGTGATCATTCCCAATACGATTTAATTGTACTCAAGGTTGACTCACTCACACAAGGTTGACATTTTAGTCCTCAAGGGTAGTAGTAACGCACAGATGCGTTCCCTTTGCGTTTAAGTTTAGCTGAGAACCACGCCTCTCTAAACCGAAACACTAAAATTGCTTCACGGAGGATTATGAGGGTGGCGGTGGTACTACTGCCCCGGTCGAACTAAACTAGTTCTACCACCTGGAAAATCCTTAATTAAGTCTAAAGTAAACTTCAAAATCATAGATGTTAGTTTCATATCTCCATATATTTATGCTTTAATCTTTTATATTCTATAGCTAACATTTCCATCTGTTCACTTGGTCGGGATGAATCATGTATATACTCCTTTAAATATTATATTTCATCTACTTAAAGTCAGAACGTACATGTAATTTGCAACCAGTATTTTACACTGGCAAAGCATATTATGAGGCAACCCTTATAGAGGTATAGTTCTTCATAAGTTAGATATCCCTTGATCGAGAATTCTTACGAATATGACAAATGCAAGTGGAAGAAACTAGGCAAGTATGCCAGAACCGTGCCGTTGGGCACTCGATACTCTCTGCCTACCCCGTTAGGGACTTGGCGTGAAGATGATTGTGTGTGTGTGTGTGTCAAATGCGAATTGATTTTGCTTGTTAAGTTCTCTCGCTTTAACTACTCAAATGATCATTAATTAATTTTATAACGGAAATACGTTTTTATAAAAAATACTGTTTCCAATTAAGTATATATTAAAATTACTTCTACTCAGTAATCAAACTCAATATCCCTGGCGTAAAATTTATCCTCTTGTAAACCCGATTCTTCATTTTGTAAACAAGAAACCACCCTGTATTCATTTATGTGCGTTAATCAACATAAATACGAATGTTTAATACATAATCGGATTATCAAAATTCTAGCAAAATTCGCGAAATTACTAAAGCAAATTACTTCCACTGGCCATTCCATTTAATTTTATTCGCGAAAAACCAAACGATCAAAGGGATTTTTGCTTCAAATTAACCTAATTTCTATCAACGCAGTCATTAAGCGTCTTCTAAATTAGAAGTTCTAAACGATTTGTGGCCTTGCTAGGTACGTAGTCATTACCCCTTTATTGTCTCACTAACTTCTGCCCGTGGTATTTACTACACAATTTCGTTATTTATTCCGAATCTTTACATGGAAGATATTTGGAAGTAAGCGTTACTGGGAATCTTGACTACAGAATTGAACATAAAACAGTGATTCAGATTTTTTGTCTGTTTGTGCGTTTGTGCGCGTTAAATTCAGAAACGGCTGATCCAATTACAATTCAGTTTTCTCGGGTGTATATACCCATAGGTATAGCAAAGTTCAGTTAACATTTACTGTTTGTTTTACTTAAATCGGTTTGTAATATTTAACAAATTACGTCGGAACTGCTTTCGTTAAAATTGTTTAATAGCGTGAGCGAAGTCTTGGAAAGTAGCTAGTTCATAATTTTTTTGAATACAACGAGAACAGGACTCTTTCCCAGTAACAAAAGCTAAAATTAATTTACAGAAGAATTGAGGAAACTTCTTTTTTCAAGACGGCAAAAAGATACCCTGTGACCATTTTTGTACCCCGGACGATATGTGTACAAATGAACTCACATTTGCATTTATAATATTACAATTGTGAACTCGGGATTAGGATGGTCAGAATGGTTGCTTCAAATGTAATAAGTTCATGTTCTTTTTAAGTACAGAACTACATTCATGGTAAGTGTAATTGCCAACCCTGGACATCTCTCGATAAACGCAGATTATGGATTAAGGTCAACCAAAGACCTAGTCGCCTCGTATGCTATAACTGCTAACCAGATTTTCCTGACCAAAATACCAACTGATTATGAAATACTGCTCTGCTATTCGGCGTAAATTAATGTGGTAGTGGTATCGCTCCAGACAAACAATATTACCGTTTAAATTATTTCAATCTTCACGTACAGGCATCTATTTAATACTAGAGATCGCCTTGTGCTCGAAATTCGAGCATAATAAAAAAAGTCCATAAAATAAAGATCGAAATAATGAAAACCGTTTTTTGCATATATTTTCTTAATAAACAAAATATGTACATGGCAATTATTATTGCTGATATTAAATGACATAAAGTCAGGTTGACAACAGATTTCACCCATAAACATGTATTTGTGAAATGTACAATAGTGTGTGTAATTCTTTTTTCTGGAAAATAATGTATTTAATAATAATTATAAAAATATTAGCTTTCTGCACTTCTTCTCAATATAAACTTTAACCCTGTCAAATTTCATACTCCTCCGCCTCTGTAATGTCTCTAAAAAGGGGCACAAAGATTTTGCTTCACGTATTTATGTATTGATGATATGATTGATATTGATATGGGACCGAAGTAAAGGATTATCAATCAAAGAATGAGTCAATCAATCCATTAAGCGTATTTCGCGACGGAGTAGAATCGAATCCATTACGATCCAACACGAAATATGGCTTTTATGCTAATATATAATTATTATAGGAAAGAGGTATATAGTAAGTAACTGAAATATTATTTCCTGCACAAAGACAGCTGACATATAAAAATTGTAATCATTATAATTATACAAGTGTTTTTGATTTTTATTGTATGTAAGTGGTTGCCGTCACCCGTGGATACCTGTGATCAACCCAAGTACGATTGTACCATAAATTGACAACAAAAGCGTTGCTACATCTAAAGATTAAGATGTTTGTCTCGTCTATAAGTAAACCGGCAACCACGCCTCTCCAACCTCGAAACACAAGATTTTTTTGTTTAGGCAGTAATACGTACCTACTGGGTCGTATTTCACGAGTTCTACCATCTGCTAAACCTTGCTTAAATAAATATGTCTCCGAGACCACAGAAAAAGAATTCAAATGCGACCCACGTTTTTATTTTAGTCTGTTAAGAGATCATTACTTATTCCGCTGACGCAGACACACGAAATGGCCCTCACGGAATTTGATATGGGAAAACAGTACTGCTAGAGTACGATTTCTTATCAAATTCTAGAGTAAATTCAGGAAGTCGTCCTTACAAATAGACTTCATAAAATGGCGTTTTATATTTTTTATCGTATAAGGATAGCAAACGAGGTAGTATTTCAGGAGGAGGATTTCACCCGATGGTAAGTGGTCACTGCCGCTAATTGACATTAGCAACCATTCCCAAGTATGATTTAATCGTACCTGAGGTTAACTACAGATGCCTTGCTACTCCTAGAACTAAGTGTTTCTAATTTTAGCCGGCAACCCTCTCCAAATCGAAATACTAGAATTGTTTCCCGGAGGATTATGAGGGTGGCGGTGGTACCATCCTGGTCGAACTACACGTATACTTACCACCTGGTAGATATTTCTTTCACGTGTGAACCAATTTGGAGAATTGTTTTCGTTACGTTAATTGTAGATTGATTTCGAAATTCCTTTTTGCTGCGCTGCTCAGCGCCGAGGTTGTTTTATTTTCTTCTTATTCGTTTTACGGTTGATTTTAAAATAAAAACGATTCACTTACACACACATTTTCACGGCAAATCCCTAACGGGGTCGGCAGAGAGTATCGAGTGCCAAACGGCACGGTTCTGGCATACTTGCCTAGCTTCTTCCACTTTCATAACTCTTAACCCTTTTTTCTTATTTTCTTACCGATTAACTTAAAATCTGAATTACCCATGTGTTCACACTCTTTTATCTGGCTTTTGTATCGTATCGTTCGATATCAAGTACTTTAAATCTCACACTCGTTCGCAATAAAAAGTATTTTTAAAGGCATTTATATAGATTTTAACTCACCAGCAGTGACAAAAGAAACGACCACACAAAGCTATCTGTCTCAGTGTTCGCGAAGGCTTTACGAAGGCTTTAGCGCGATTATCTGTTCCATTATTTTCTGCCATTTGTCGATACAAAGGCTTAAAGTTCCTCTCATATTGCGGGATCTCCCGCCTTGACTGATAAACGTTCGCTTAGCCGGATTGAAGGGAAATGTTCATAGTACCATAGGTATACTTGATTTTTGAACGGCTAAATAGTTTATTTCATTTTTGCTTTAAAAAAAAATCGTCCTAGCGAAGTGCTAGGACGAATCATATTCAAGCCTTTTAAACTTAATTTAACATTTTTTTCTCTTTCGCCACATTTTTCCTTTTCTTGTTAATATTTTTTATTTTTATTTTATTTTATTTGCTTTTGACCAGCGTGGTGGATCACTACATCATTATCACTCTGAGAAGTAACGCCTATCCACTATATCGTCAGTATATATTATGTTATTAGCTGAGCCGCGCAACTTCGTTTGCGTCATATAAGAGAGAGTGGGTCAAATTTTGCCCGTTTTTGCAACATTTTTCGGTGATACTCCTGTTGGTCGTAGCGTGATGTTAGAAAGCCTAGCCTTTCTCAATAAATGGACTACTCAACACAAAAATATGTTTATATTATTATTAGTATAGATTATAGTTAATTTGTGAAAAACCATTTCTAAAATATATATTAATGCGTTTGTGTCACGTGTCCATTTACCAAAGTAATACTAAAATGGGAACCTATTATTATAGGTTACTTTACCCAATTTAATTTCATAGGGAATTATAATCGCCTGTAAATATTTGTAACTTAATAATCTAAATGTAATCCGCATAAAATACTGTTATTGCTTTAAATTATTTACGACATTATTAGAACGCAATTTCGTTACGTGAGAACGAAAATAATGATCCATTTAATAGCTGTTTAAGTAATTTTATCGTCGTTTAAAATTCGCCCCAAATATTTTATGACCGTCGAGTACAGCAGATTCTTGTCGTGGCATTTGCGCTATAAATATCGCTGTCCCCTTTTATGGTGTAGTTTTAAGTTGGGAAAAACAAGGACAGATATATTTTTATGATCGCTGTTTTATATTTGTCGTATAGAGGCAGTAAACGAGCAGTTCATCTAATGGTACGTGTTTACTGCAACCCATAGTTAGATAGACATTAGTTATCATTCCCATCGTACCTGAATCGTACCTGAGGTTGACCACAGATGCGTTGCTACCCCTGAGGATTAAGATGTTTGCCTTGTGTATAAGTATATCACGGAGGACAATGCAGATCGCAGTGGGATCTCCTTGGTCGGACTACGCGAATTCTTCCAACTACTACTTACATAAATACCTGCAAACTTAGGGAAAACAACGGCACATATATTTTTTGATCGTTGCTCATATTTACTTTCAGTCAACGCTTCAATGTAAATGTAAACTTGGGAACTTGCCATCGTGCGAAATTGATCTAAAATAAAAACTAGGAAGTAAATGCACTGGAAGAGGGAAATACATACATTAAAATAATAATGGAAGACGAATGATTTCTAAATAACAAATATTTCTTATAATATCCTTGAAGTTTTCTTAACCTTCATGCCTTTTTATGTATTTTATTTTCGTGTCACGCTTTTTGTTATCGAACTCCTTCGTAACAGCACGACCCATTTTATGATTTCTTCTGTGTAGATGTGGTAAGTCTGAGAATAGGCCGTAGAATATTTTTGTACCCCAGGTGATAGGGGTGGTCCTATAATTAAGTCTAATTATTATATTGGACTTTTATTTTTATTTTTAATGACTTGGCATCAATAAATACTTATGACCCGAAATGGAAATTTAATGGTTTAAGTATTTAGCCACCTTCCTGCATAGCCCCAATTGTTTAATGGCGATTTTAGTTTTTCAATTTATATGGCAGAACAATGCTTGCCAGGTAGGCGGTTTGTGTTATCAGATCAGGTCAGTGACTATGTCATGATAATAATAAACATATTTGCTGATGAATCCATTATAAAACTGGTCATTAATTTCAATCTCATGATAAAAATAAATATATACTCATTAGTGACTGTGTTCCAGATGTCAATGAGTGACAGCAACTGCTTTTCGTCATGCCCGTTTCTTGTCTCCGTCAGGTCTTATCGCTTTGATTATCAAATTCAAATTCAAATTCAAATTCAAAACTTTTTATTCATCATAAGGTACATGAAATACACTAGATGAACGTC
>DWNR01005470.1:0-10148 GCA_018250455.1 Polygonus leo
CCTGTCAGATCATCAACCGATAAATAAATTTTATTACCGATAAATATACTAGTTTTGTATAATTTAATAAATATATTTGTTTTTGAAAATCAATGATATGAATTGAGTAGGTAAGTAGATTACCTACTTATAAGATACTTAGTTGAGAAGATACATGTTTGGTGATTATTTTTTAATGTATTTATTCCGTTGTATTTATGAAGTGATTGTCGAAGGCATGCAATGTTGGATGGAGGTACCAAACCTTTTTTGGTATTCTTATCGTTATATTAACAAACTAATCCTGTTTCAAAGTCATATGGGTAATTGTTTTTACGTACCCAAGGTTTTAACGCCTTCAAGCCCAGATTAAAAGCGGCCTTGATTTAAATCTAAAACCATTAAGATTCGATTTAAATATCGATTTAATAAATAATTTAATAAACTAATTGCTATTTAACTAAGGTACCATTTATTTTGAATCCATTTGACTTATAGCAACAGCAGTAACACCCGTAAAGGTGCCCAAACGACGAACATATAAGGCCATATGAAGTGGAAGGTATGAGCCATAATTCAGTGGCTCCCGCCTGGCCCGGCGCAGATTCATGATGGATCGGCGAGGGAGCTGTTTACAATCTGTACGAATTGCTGTTCCGATCAAATTGTTATGTTGACACATTACAGTTGCTTGTGAAGGAATAAGAAAGAGAGACGTAGTCCTGCTTTTTTTCCTACAAACATAGCATACGAGCATGCAATCCACCTGATGGTAAGTGATCACTGCCGCCCATGGACATAAGTATTCATCCCTAACTTAGGTATGACTTGATCGTTCAAATCATACGTACCTAAGTTCGATCACAAATGCGCTGCTAACCCTCAGGACTAAAATGTTCGCCTCGTGTTTAAGTATAGCTTGGAAGCCATAATTCAGAGGCTCACGCCCGGCCCGGCGCAGATTCATGATGGATCGGCGAGGGAGCTTGCTGCAATCTGTACGAATTGCTGTTCCGATCAAATTGTTATGTTGACACATCACATTTGCTTGTGAAAGAATAAGAAAGAGATATAGTCCAGCTATTCGTCTGATTTATCAAGTTGTGTGGTTTACCAAATATGCGCTAATTACGAAATTCTATTCATTGTATTCAGCGGGTGCACATAAAATGTTTCCAAAAAGCTGTGTAAATAATAATACTACTTTATTTTAGAATTTCAAGTCATAGTGTCCAAAAATAGCTAAGTCATACTACTTATACCTTCTTTATAAAATACATTCACATTTAGAGACAGAGCGAGAGAAGGAGTGAAAACTCATTGGAGTTTCAAACACTCAACAGTTAATTATTTATAATAAAAATATCTATTGTTTAATGTGTATATTATTGTCTGCATAAACCAATAATGAGATTCTGTGGAACAATACTTGTATTCTTTTACGTTGTATTTTGCTTAATTATATTTAATTTAATATGATGATAGCTGATAGTCTTCTACAAAAATGTAGGTATGAGGAATTCGATCAAATGAATCTTCTAATACATTAATCTGAATCAAAAATCATATTGTTCTGATAATTCTGTAATTGGTGGCTAAGAATTATTGCTTAAATGATTCTAAAAACATCATTTGCCATTTAATAATTGCTATATTATAAATAGGGTCTGTACCTACTGTCAGTATATTTATACCTACTCTTGAAACTTAATTAAAAAAAATGTTAGTAGCAGTAAAGTCCCTTTTATACTTATTACAATTATGTACTAATGACGAATGCAAAGTAAAGGATTAACTGATGTAATATTGTTGTAAAAAACTTGTAAATAGGTATGTTGAATTAATTTGATTCAATAATATTTTATTACCTCAATGTTACAACATATAGGTACCTACTCTTACCTACTCTTTGAACTTTGGACTCTTGTCGAAATTTTTGCGACTCTCTCGCTTTCCTTGTTCGACTACATCTTCTGTTGTAAACTTTACTATGTGTTGTGTTATCGTGCTCATCAAGCATTCAGGTCACAACTCGTGAAGGCATTGTCACACCGTAAGAGTATATCTTTTTATATACATACACAGACAAATTTGTAGTGCATGTAACATGAAGTTTAGATATTACGTTACGTAGCGACGAGCGTATATTAACAAAGTTAGTAACAGATTCAATACAGAGTTTATTTCTAAATGCATAAAATAAATTTGTGTTAAGAAGTATTCTAACCAATAAGTTGTGTCGTTGACGTAATTAAATAAAGAAGATCATAATAATATCAATTTTATCTCTATTTATTATTTTTAAATTTAGACACCTCCTTTTTGTTTCTTTATTTTTTATTCATATACGGGTACACAAACATATACATAAGTGTATATTTCCTCAAATTGTCATATCACTTAAAAAAACAATTTTAACACATGATGTCTCTACCTAAATTTCAGCAACATTCATGTGATTTGAAAGGACATTGCTTAAGATAACTGATATAGTGATAATATACAATAACATGGAGAACATATTTTTTATAAACCTACTTTCCAAAATGTTTTAAATATGTGAGTATCCAACTCATACTAAACATGAAAAATGAAATAGGTACTAACTGGTTTTTAAGAGTTCTTGAAGTCTTAGTTCCTTCTGTCTACTACTTTCTTTGTCCTCATCAAGCATTCAAAACGCGACTTCCACGGCATAGGTACATATTGTCAGTTATCTCCACATAAAGAGAATATTCAGTACATGAGACGTAAGGCATGTACGGATGGGCGTGTCCCGAGCCCGGCCGCCCAGCGTCGGGAGGCGGGCCGTCGTCGGCGTATCATGTTCAAACTACTCTACCTAGTAGTGTACTAAGCTTGAATATAGATAAGACCTGGGTTCTAACTAGAAGTATGTTTGGTGTTCTACATTCAGATTTAGCTTTAATTCTAGTTTCGTTTGTCAAAACTATCTCGATATATCAGTCACACGTCAATGTCGCATCTGCTCCTTTTTATCTTTTACTACTCTTACTTGTACAACTTTTGACTGTTTTTATTCAATTTATACTATTTTTTATCACGTTAAGCAGCAGCCGATAGGTTTTTGTGATTCTTTATCTATATATCTTCATAATTCAACTTTAAGACATCCTTTAAACAACGTTGGTATAAGAAATAATCCTTCCCCGATCAGGAAACGACATACGAATCTATTGACTTAACCTTTTATAAGGACTTTGTGGTAATTGTGACTATAAAGATTTTTCACCAAACAAACATCAAAATAATGAAGAACCATTCTGTTCCGGGTGTTATTGTTCTTGTCATTGGGTGATCACTGTCCCATAAACAAGACATTACTCCACACCAACTGGACGATTAAATTGTAGGTAGAGAACGTTGTGGATGGGTTAAACGCTATCTTTTAGTCATTGTGAGGCTTATCTATTTTTATCCTATAGATACGTCATGGAATGTTGTCGGCTTCCTAAAACCATTAACACGGCTATCGCGTTTGAAGGAGAAAATAATCTCCAAGGTAGGTATTTTGAGATATACAGTACATGAACTCTTTAACTTACGACTTTATCTTGTTGTTAAGGTTTATTACGTTTAAGCCATAAAATGTCTATCGTTTTTAAGTAAGGGTATAGAAAATGGGTACATAATTACCGTACAGTGTCATCAAAACAATTAGGTATGTCATCTATTTCAAAGTTCACCGCAGTCTAAGTAAAGAACAGTTTCCGAGGATCTTATTTTTTAAAGATTCTATCGAATTTTTCTGTCCTTTAATTGATATGAATAGACGATAGTGAGAAATGCCATTAAAGGTATAAGACTTTGTCTATAATCTGTAGGTCTTTTTTATATATTGAAGCATAGATGAGGACCTATGCATTTTATACCTTCTTCTCTCTTGTAGTAATAGAATCTACGTGAGTAAGTTTAAGTTCTCATAGTCTATAATAAGTAGCCAATGTATTTCTATTGAAGTTCATGGATCCTTGCAATTGACCTTATCGTGTCCTTTGGTCAAGGCATGTTGCTATATCTGAAGAAACGTATGAGGTTTGTGATTAATGGATTATATACACCTTCAGATATTGCATATTAAAGTTTAATTTAAGTTGCTTTGTGATATTGGAAGGTGGAGGTATAGGGATTAGTCATGTTTCGTTGATACTGGAAACTTAGGACGAAGTTCTCATTAATCTATGCTGCTCGCATGCTTCCTCTGGTTGCTGTGCTATTTGTAAGTAAACATTAGGTTATGTGTTTCTTTATTCCCTATATCTTTGTAGATAGACTGAAGGACCCCACATTCTACCTGATAGTAGGTAAGTGGTTACTTCTGCTTATGGACATTTGTATTCAAACATTTGTATTTGTGTTGTGAATCATTGAATTGTATTGGTTGATCACAGATGAATTGCTGTTCCCAACGACTTAGATGTTTGCCTCGTATGGCAGGTAACCACGCCTCTTCAAAACAGAAATTACTTCGCGGAGGATTAAAAGGTAGGCGGTGGTACCTCCTTGGTTAATTATTTTGATTTTTTGATTTTGATATGTGAACATGATCTGTAAAATTGAATTATTATGTATTTATTTTTATTACTTGTTTATTTTTTTATACTGTAAACTTGACATAAATGTTAAAACCTTTGTTTTTCTTAGATTGTTATTTTATTTTAGTTTACATAACCATGCTTCATTGTTCTCAAAGGTAGGTACGGGAAGTTCCCAAATTTGAACTTGGCCAACGCGTATTAATTCGTATTAACTCACTGCGTTTACATTTTATATACAAAAATGATGTGTAAAAGTGGCGGGACAATGCAAGGTTAATGATAAATTAGCCATGTAATGTTACATGAATGTCAAATTAATTTTCAACCACTGTTTATGGAATTAACTGTATTTCAGTTTAACAAATATAATTAAACTTAAACTTAAATTCAACTAATAAAGTCATTAAGAGGTATCTAGTTAATGATTTCTTATTAAATTTAAATAAATGATGTTAAGATACCTACTATACTTACTTTAATAAAATCCGTATATTATGATATACCAGTAGGAAGTTCGTATGTTTTTAAGACAATTTCTAATACGTACCCACTTAAAACTTTTTATTACTTTCTTATGGGTTCATATTTCTGCATATATTATAAAATGTAATTATTCTATTAACATAAACAGTAAAAATCTACACTTACTTTTAAAACAATCAACTTAAACTTCACTATTCAGTAAGTCCAAATCACTTTGGTTTTTAGTCATCATACAATTATCACAACACTTCACTTCAATCACTTGGGTCAGATGTTTTTATTTTAGGAGGAATTAATATTTAAATATATACACTGTATGTCCAATCAAACGTCAAAACACACCGCGGGAGAGTCAGTAAAAAATATTCATCAATAGATATTTGTTATCAGCTCTATCGGAATGTCAGTGTGGCGTGGCGACTGTCAACTGTCTACTAAACGCATCGTCACTGTTCGCTTGCCGCCATGCCCATTTCCATACAACGGATTTTCACAAACCAACGTAACTTTTAACCTTCTGCGAATGAATTACAACCTTATGTCTTTTGAATAAAGTGTTATTTTGAATAAATATTGAAGTCGCTTACGACTGTAGAGTCGAATACTGCACCCACAAAATAGATCTTTTGTCCTTGTCGACCATTCTGCGCAGGTATATCTGCTGTTTCTCTTACTTTATGTCGGTTGGTTTTAGTTTTTAAACCTTAAATAATTTCGTTCAGAATCTTATTTTGGGTAATGTTAGATTAAAAAAAAAATATTTAAATTATTTTTGATTTTTAGTTATATGTAGAAAGTTCAAAAATCAAAATTTTGGAGTTGTTAAACTCTACCAAGTTCGTAGCGCTTCACCCGTTGACTAGTGCTGTCTCGCTTATTCTCATATTTCTTGTTTGTTCCATGGCCCGCCATTGGACCAGTGGCATTTACGGAGCAACCCACCTTACGGCAGATAAACTATCGTGGAATATTGTGCCCTATCACCTGCAAATAAAGTTTAACTTTTTAGCATATAATTTGAAGTTACCGGCGTTTGTCACGCAAGAGTTCTAATTTTAAATCAAGTGTAGGCGGAGCTCTCGTGTTGGAGCTTTTATATTGAAAAACAAAACGTCTTTAAAGAAAACCTGTTTTGAGAAAGTTAAGCCTTTTATGTACAGAGGATTTAAGTTTAGCGTCGAAACCGACATAGCACCTTTTGGTTCCGGGCGGGTCTTCGCTAGTCGCTGAAATAAAGTAAAAAAGTTTGGTAACCGGCTCGTTGGTATTTTCCTTTTGTTGTTTGATTTTTGTTTAGCGAACGGGACATTGCATGAGAAATGCAATGCAACAATATGGCGTCGTATTCGTCTTTGCGACGCAATTTCGTTTCTGACTGCGGAATAAAGTTGCTGGATGAAATATTCGGTGTCTTCCCTGTAAGCGTAATTTGCTTTACTACATTTTTGGAAAAGTTTATTGTGTATTTTGTATTAAAATATAGTAATTTCTGGCCCTTTAAGCTTTTCTTTAAGGGAAGGATGCTTTTTACCCTATAAAAAATACTAATTATTAAAATGACGTCAGAAATGTAGAGCCCATCCACGTATAGCGTTTTTAATCGTTTTCAGAAGGTCGCAATGAATTAATAATAGGTACCTTCTATTGATAGCAAAATAATTATTTAAATACATATTTTACATATGAACTTGGGTATAATTAATTTAATGAAGAAATATTTAATTCATATTTTTGATTATTTGTAACTTGATTTCGATTTCAATGTGATCAATAATATAACTGTTAGGTAAGTAGTTGTCTAATTCTTAATAAATATCTAATGACAAAATGCGAAAAATATTCTTATTTGTGTAACACAAAAGAACGAAAGAATTTTTGAAAATTCATCAGCAAAATTTGGAATTAGTAGAAGTACCTAAAAGATATTGAACAAATTAAAATAAAAAGAGCAAACTAATCATAATCTATTTGCTTAAACGGCAAAGAAAGTCTAGCTATGTAGATCTACCTCAGCATGGCTTAAAGGTAGCAAATGAGCATGTAGTCCACCTGATGTAGACCATGAAAAAATGATGGCATGAAAAAACTATAAATACTCGTATGACGATGAAATAAAGGCAGAGTATAGCTCATGGTACAGTCGCGGTGAACTCATTAGGGTTGTCGGTCAAGGCCTCGAGGTCGGTGGGTGGCCGTCTTAATTACACCCTACGCCGACGTACGATTCTTTCGTTCGCCCGGCCCCGGTTCAGTGTTCTGTCTTTGTTTTGGACTGGTACTGGTAGGTCTTGTCTGTTATGAAGAGTGTCAAATAGTTCTGAAGCTGTAGAATAAAGAGGGTTTAATAATTCTGAAGGTGTAATAAAAAAGGGGTTATTGCAGGATTTTTAATTTTACAGTAGAGGAAAATTGATCCGTACATTCATGACTATCTTGATTTTGGATTAGTAGATATCACTTTTTTGAATTTATTAAAAGCAATTATGATATGTACTAAATACAGAATATTACCACAGAATATGCTATATAAGTGTTGAAAGTTATAAGTACATATAAATATGAAGATACAAATATTTAACTATATTTACTTTAAGCTACGTTTTAGTATTTAGGTATATTAATAAGTTCTATTTATTTTAGTTTACTAGGACACGTTACCCCACTCCTAAATACTACAATAATTCCTCATCATGATTCATGTTTATAATTATTTATGTATTAAACCTTGTTTCGTTCGAGGTTGAAATCGTTTGAAGAAATATTGTGTTTTTTGTAAGTCAGCACCTCAATTAAACCGTAAAATATATTGGTAAGAAGGTACATAGGTGCATAATTTCAACTCACGATCCTATTTTACATACAACGCCATTGAAGAGAATTCAATGAGAAGCCTTAAGGTCATGGTCTACCACGTTGTCCAAGACCATAGTACTGAACTTCTTAATAATGTATTAGTATATCAGGATTAAGATTAAATTATTACTTATTTTTCGACGAAAGAAAACACCGTGAGGAGACCTACACGTTTAAGAAATTATCAAATATTTTTTTCTTGGATGTGAAGTGTATAAAATATTGTCTTTAGTCTAAACGCTTCTCCTTCTGAGAGTAGACATGTACCAAGTAGTAGTTAATGGAAACGTTTAAAGTGGATGAAGATAGATGTCAAGATTATGTTATAGATCTATCTGTATAAAAGGCATAGTTATCTAATTATAACTATAAAGCTTATTGCTTTCCTTTGAACCCTTAGGGACATCTAGGCCCTCTAGGTGCTCTAGGTCTTTTATAGGCTTTACAATGCGAAGTCCTCCAAGGAACTATTTCAGTAAGTATTTAATACAGGGAAATTATGTAAAATTTTTGCGAGGTGTTCTGACTGCCCAGTTTGGTAGTAAAATCTCAGATAACTACTGTTTACTTAACAAAACTAATTCTTTTTTATTAGCAATATAACAAAATTTACAGAAAGCAGTAGAATCGGAACACGTGTATATAATAAGTACATTTTGTAGGCATATATACTTATGCATAGTTTTCTAACAGCATGTGAAGATTTTATACACGGTAGCATCAGTTATGTATTTAGAGGTAAGGAACCGAATAATTTAAAAAAATGTTAATTTACAGTTAAAAATGTACAAATTTTAAAAATAATTTGCATGAACATGTTGTTGTATATTATATTTTACTAATAGAACAAGAGGATCTTGTTCTATTAGTAAAATATACAGTATTTTCTGTCTTGGTATGATAGCGTTTTTAAAACCTATATAATTCTACGGGTTTCTACGTACAAAATAATTTATTCATCCTATATAAAAGGGAGAAGCGATTTTCCACAGAAAAATTAAACGAAAAGCCTATAAATATTTTTGTGTACCTACCTACCTAGAAAAATTAAAATTGGAAATGAGGGATTAAATTCAACAGAATCGTTTTGCATATTTATGAGGAGTTATTGTACAACAAACTTTTTTATAAAAAATAATTAGGTAGGTATTTCCATTTTAGGTACGTATTCCCTTTCCATTTTCTTATTGATTTAAAACTTTTCGTTAAATTATTTCTTCAGAGGAATCGCGAATAAAAGAGGTCTGTTCATTGCTGCGTTTATTTTTTAAACGAGTATCAGAAGATTTTTACAAGAAATAGAGTAGAAACTTATATCAAGAAGAACACAACTATAATAAGATATGAAAATAATTTTAATATTTTTCGTTATATTTATATATATTTTTTCATTTCATAATTACTTCTAAAGTACGTCCCTACACGTACGCAACCCACACATCCACTTTACATTCGTGAGTAAAAGGGTAATTAGAATGGTTTGTAAAAAAGTATTTTTCTTATTTTATGGCCACATAATAGCGCTTATAGAAAAAATGCTAATATCCGCAACCGACTTTATTCGTCGAGAGTAGCAGCTTTGTATGCGTTGAATATTCACGAGGAGGCTAAAACGAATAATTAAATAACGTTAAAAACTTATTTAAGCATTCTAAGGAACGATCCATGCCCATCAACTATTCAGAGCCCGTTTTGTCCATTAACTCCTATTTCTAGCCAAGTCTACATAAGGAAAGTTTACCCGCGCGAATTACCTATACCTACTATCTCAATGGAAAGTGCGGGAAAGCGATTCCCACAATGTTTGTAATGTGTGAAAATTGTTTATTCTACATAATAAAATTTATGCACCATACATATATGTGAGACTGCAACTTGGTGCTGTTGAATTTCTATGAACTTCGAAGTGGCATCGCTAAGTCAGCCATTTTACAATTAAGATGTTTATGTGATATTGTTTGGGTTGATGGGAACTATAAAGTCGTATATAGAACAAAGGATAATCGATTCTAAAATGTATATGAATTATCCAATCAAAGTAACAAAAATATATGTCGGTAAAACCTACGTGAAATTGTTTCGTAAGTATCCTTTTCTTGCTGTCAAGTATGTATAACAAGACAAAAATATAGTGTGTGACTTTCCACTTTAATTTTATTAATACCTACATACTTACTACTTACATACTTACTTAGGTTCGACTCGAACCCTTGAGCCTTCGGAGGGACGTAGGGTCCCTCTGCATATTCTATAGGCTGTACAATGGTGAGTGCT